>PVJC01000119.1:0-165837 GCA_004026665.1 Murina feae | reverse complement strand
TCTCCTATAATTGATACACTGTTCCTTTAAGCCGGCCTACACATGTAACAAAGCCTCTCTCTGCCTCACCTCGCAGAGTCTATACTGCAACAATGTTATACTTTTAGACTCAGGCTAGGTCTGCTGTTCCCTTCAGCTCCCGAGGATTCTATGATTGATACATTATTGAAACATGTTTCGGAGCCTGCCCGCCAAGGGCCGAAAACAGTATCACTTTCGCTCCTGCTGCAACGGACGCTGCCTAAACGTTTACTCAGGCGGCCGCCATGTTGGCTGGGCTAATTTGCATACAGCCACTCTGATTGGCTGGTGGGCGTGGCTTACCCTGTCTCGGAGAAACGGTTAATTTTAATATTTCGCTTTTATTAGTTTAGATTTTACGTACACACTCATCTCTAAAAAGACAGTCTTTTGTGGGATGCCTCCATTGCCAAGGATTGTGTTTTGGGCAATTTGTTGAATATTTGTGTTCTCTAAATATGACACATATTAAGTCTAAGTAGCCCAGTAAATTAAATGAATCTTGATTACTTTCTCATGCTGTTCACCCCATGTTCCCAACAATAAAGACGTGTATCAATCCAGCTGCCGCTTAAAAGGTGCATATCACTCACCAACGATTTTAAGTGATTTACTAGATTTTACGTTACTAAAGAGTAACATTTCAGTCAAACTAAAAAGATCAGCTTTATTCTTTTTGTTTTCCAGAATTCATTAACTTTAATGACATTTAGAAATGCATACTGACTGCAGGATCGGGCCATTAATTCTTCTGAAACATGAATTTTCAAAATTAACATTTGAGGAGGAAACACACAGAAGCCCTTATTTTGAGCTCTGGAGTCGCTGGGGCAAAATCTGACTTTTTTTTACTATATTATAAAGAGATGTATGAAAGTTATCCCTAGAAGGATTCATGTAATTAAAAATTTCAAATTGCACAATCTGAAAATTAGTGTTTGGAACAAAATCAGCCACTCAACCTTACATGGCTCTCTCTGTGTGCAGCTATAATGAGCTGCTTTCATGAGCTGTGCAGTCCTGACATTTGTCATAATCCTCAGACCACCCAAACATAGCAATGACCTATTTGGAAAAGCCACCCCACACATTTCTTTTTCTCCTCTTAAGGCTGCATTTTTAAGAGCTATCAGTTATCTGTAGACTACACTCATCATGCTAATGGCTCCTATAAATACTCTGACAGATCATTCTTCTCTTAATTGTCTGGCAATAAAAGAATAGACATGTGTCCTCAGAGGCTCTGAAGAAGGCCAGGAGATGAGTTTCCGCTTCTCCTGAGCATAAGAAAGCCACTGAACAGCCTTCCTGCTAGAGTATTCTGTGTACAAAACAGCACTAGAAGTCACAGGTAAAAGTGTTTGGGAGTATAGGCCACAGTAATTCTCCTGAGTATTTTTAAACATTTCACATCAAAATATTTGAATTGTGGGGTTACATTTTACTTATTTTAAAATTTCTTCAAGAGCTCTATAGTGACACAGGTATCTGCTGTGTCACCCCCTTGAATCCAGCCAGCTCCCGAATAAGATAATCAATTTGCACTTTCATCATTAGACAGATTTCAACACCTACACTCTTGTTTATTCACCATGAAATCAAGAGCTGCAATTACCAGTTAAAGGCTGAGTTTATCAGACAGAGGTAGCGCTATCTCTAAAGTTTTAATTTCTGATGATCTCTCAACCATAAGGAAAAAAGAAAATGGCAAATGCAAACTAACATTTGACAGTAATTAAAGTGAACACAGAATTCATCATTCTAACTTCTGAGGTTGAAAGATGGTGCTATTAGTAATTATTATAAACACTGATATAGTTATAAGTACTAATTAACATCATTATGAATAATTACTGCAAGACAACAAGCATAAACCAGGACTGCCTCTCCTGACGACCCACCAGGCACTGGGCTGAGTCTATAACACACTTGGCCTTATTTAATTATTTCACACTCACAACATGGATGGATAACAGTATCATTATCCCTGTTTGACAGATGAGAAAACTAAGTTCCAGAAAATTAAGTAATTTAGTAAATCAAGGATCTGGAATTTGAACACAGATGCCCATTTGGCTCAAAGCCTAGGCTTTTCCTGCCGTTTTAGCTGCTGCTATGAATTACAGAAGTAATGGCATTCTTTTCCTTTAAAATGTATTGAGAGTTTGCTTACTTTCATGTATTCCTTTCTCTTCTCTCTCTCTTGTAAATATAAGTAATTCTGTATCCAGGAAAGAGAATAAATTCAAAATTTTACAAATCCTACTAAACCAGATGACAGTGTTAACCTTTAGTTCAATAAAATCATTCTTGGATCCCCTGTACAGGAACCTAAGACCTCAGGACCAACAGGGCTGGGAAGCGGCGCTTTTACTAGTGATGTGTAGTGAATGAAGCAACCCCCATTTCCATTCCTTGATGCTGGATGTGTTGAACCCTAGCTATGGGAGGAAGAGCACCTTGTATGTATTGGATTGAAATCATATACCGCCTGTGGGGGACATTGCCCTGTCCTAATGCCCGGAGAGCTTTGCCATTTAATTGATGCCATGGCTGAGTCTTCTTCAAAAGGCTCCTACACGCCCAAGCTGGTTTGGCTCAGAGGATAGAACATCGGCCTGTGAACTGAAGGGTTCCTGGTTTGATTCTGATCAAGGGCGCATGCCCAGGTTTGGGGCTCAGTCCCCAATAGGGAGCAGGCGGGAGTCAGCCAATCAATGATTCTCTTTCATCATTGATGTTTCTATCTCTCTCTCCCTCTCCCTTCCTCCCTGGAATTTAAAAAGAAAAGAAAAGAAAAAAGGCTCCTACAAGTAAGCTGCTCAGGATAGAGGGAGAAAGGTAAGACCAGTGAACTCCGTGAGCATCGCCACACTGCATTTGCTGTCAATAAGGTCCTTGAGGGGAAGGGACAAGGTGTGGAATCCTGACAGTGAACAAGACCTTCTGTAAGATTGCAGATGGTGTTTCTTGCAGAAGCATTGAAGGTATGGAAAGCAAGTCCATATCCAGAGTAAGAATCCATTCCATCAGGAACAAATCACTGCCCCTTCCATGAGGGAAGCTGTCAGTGTCATCATCCTGCCATCAAAATAGCTGGTGGGTCACCCTAGACAACAGTGTCATCCTGGGGACTGCGCGTTGGCCTTCGCTGCTGTCAGATTAGGAATCCAGCAGTGGCTGCAGCCAGTTAGCCTTGGTGCGTGAGTGTTCATGTTGCTGTGCCCACATACACACTCCATCCCTGCTGCCATGGGCACTTTGCTTATGAGCCCATTGGGCAATGAGAAGAGTAGCTGGAGAAAGGTGACTTATAGCAACAAAATGAGTCATCTTATCCATTTCTTCTGTAGTCAGTAATGGTGAGTGAGCATTTGCGTGGGACTCAGCGATTTTCACATTCTACTGCCATTTGGAGAAATCTATCCATTTACCTTTCCCAAATCTCCTTGAAACTGATTTCCCAATTGTATTCCTTTTGAATCTTTAGTTCTGACTTAGGGCAAGTGGGTCAGCCCCTTTTACCCAACCTTGATCAGTCTCACTGAAAGGAGATATGTTCTTTGGTGAGCCAATTGTCTTAATCCAAGGTCACCTGGTAGAGGAGCCACAGTTGAGAGCTACTCTCCACAGCATTCCCAGAGGGGAAAAGTTCTTCACTGATGAAGTGGTTGTGCAGCACGCTCCAGGCCATCATAGCATCCACCACATAGATCCTTAACTCTGACCTCCACCTTCTGAGCAACTTGACATCAAAATTTGAATGGGAATAAACAGTTTAAAAATTGAAATATTGGGTTACTACTCGCATAAGAGGGTTGGCATCACAAATTTGAATTATAATAAATATTTTAAACTTCAAGTATTAATTAACTGCTAGGTCCTTAGTGTTCTACCCTTCCAGTTTCAGCAAGACCATCCCTGAAATGCTGGCCAAAGCTTACTCCTCTGCCTGCCTGGGCACGTTTCTGTAAAATGAACAGACCTACATGCCCTGCATTTTGTGACCTGGGCTTCCTCCAACTAATGATGATGGCTTCATTATGCAAACCATTCCACAGTTCCTTAAATACTTTGCAAATTCCCAAACCCTCTTGATAGCTTAAAACTATCACATCTAACAAATCGTTCTGCAGTTTCTCTGCAGCATGTACTAAATCTGTATGGTAGAATGATTTGTAATGCTATTCTCTTCTTGAAATGATGTACTCATCTCAAATATGCCTTTATTAACTAGATTAGATCTCAGTGTGGAATTAGAGGCTTCTGAGATTCTCTGCCAGATCAGCTGTGCTCTCCCAAGCCGTGTGTCCAAGAGCAATGCACTTCCTGCTCTCAACCCTTCATTGGAAAGGAGGTAGACTGTCCATGGATAGAATACAATGGCTTGCCCACTTGTCCCAGACTACTATTCTCTGACGTCTATTTAGAACAAATGAACTGCACATTCCTTCACTGAGTAAACCCAAAACAGCTCACTTAAGTGCTTTCAAAGAAAATTATTTCGAAAAGAAATCGGGCTTCAATATTTGTTATTTTACAAAATCATTTCCAAACGATTGGTCATTCAAAAAGGAATCATTTACTTAAAAGTCATTACTTTCTACAGAATTTACCTTACAAAATCAGTGGAAACATGTCACTGTGACCATCTTCCCTGGTACTCACAGTTCATTGTTGACTCTCTACCAGTCAGTAAACCGTGTATGTCCTGGGCATTCATAGTGTTGTCACTGCAATTTGTTTGGTTTACAGCAACAAGAGGTGACAGAGAAAACCTGGGTCACTGTCACAGGCCCTGCCTTTTCTCAGGCAGAGGCCCGTTTTTCTCAGGGCCACTGGGTCTCTGCAAACAGCATTCTTTCTGCCAGGCCCTTTGTAATGTGCAATGAACGGTGTCATTTATTTTCATTTCCTCATACTTAATTGCATGCTTCTTGCTTCCAGCATGAAGCCAGAAGGCAGGTGGCAGAAGCAATGAACTAAGCTGGGAGTAGCTGTTGTAGTTACAGTCTCCCTCTCCTAAATGCAAGCCGACTGTTTACAGCCCAGCAGAAGCCACTGGGCTGGAAAGCTGTCCCCCTCCATTGAAAGCTCTGACTCTGCAGAAGCTGCTGTTAAGACTAATGCCCAAGGAAGAAAAGGCACCCAGTGGACTATGTTTCTCAGCAGCATCTACTGAAAAGTTCTGAAAGTATTAACGCAATAGCAGATATTAAAACTAAGTAAGTGTCCTGACAAATTACTAAATTAACTACCAGCTAATATGCAATGGCAAACAATTGGTCAAACTATAGCTCTTATTTAAGTAATATGCCTCACTCCCAGATACTCTCTTTTTATAAATTTAGAGGGAACCTGCTTAAAACTGATCACCCTAAAGAACAGGGTAAGCTGGTTAAACAAATTAAATATCAAATGTATATAATTATTTATAGGTCATTTAATAAAACACTCAAAGATAAATAACCATTTTTAAAACTAAGAGAGCTCTCAATTCTGTGGCCCAAAAAAATAATCTCATTCAATATTGAGCCAAAGTAGAATTTGTCCCTTTTCACCAATAAATGCAACTAATAACTGATTGAGATTTATTGACTTAAATCTTTCCCCAAATGACAAACCCTCTTTGTCCTATTACCATCTTTAAGCAATATGTCTTGACATAAATTATGCTTTTTCGATGATGTCACACAAATTGCTAATCAGATGTCCTTTACAGTCTGGGAAAAAACACTGCATTTCAGTGGTAAAGAAGAATAAATGTCACAAGAATCTTATTTCCTAAGGCTATTTCCTCTTTTAAGGGGGGTGGGAGGGGAAGCAACCATGTTGTAGGAAATGTGCATTTTGCTTATTCTTGCTCATTTTAATACAAATGTAAGAAATATCAAGTGAAGACTAGAGAAGGGCCCCCACTCTTGTTTACTTTGAACACAACGCAGACCTCGGCAGGGCTTTCTCTTTTGCCCCAAATCTGGGTTCCGACTGCATATTGTGAATTAAAAGGATTGACTATGGTTATTTTGTTCTCAGTCGTCACTCCATCCTTTTCTCAGCCTCTATTTATTCTCTGCTTCTCGCTTCCTTCAAGCCATGACACCCAGACCCTCTACCTTAGTGTTCTACAAATACTTATCTTTCCACCTAGGTTTCATATGTCTTCTCTCCAGGCACTGCCAAACCTTCCTACTCATAGCTAATATTCTGTAAGTATGCTATCTCTAAACAATTATTTGTGAGGAAATGAATGACACAGTCACAGGCATGACTAAAAATCTGATATTTGATCATATTTTTACTTGTGATAGCTTTATTACCCAAAATGTAAGATGGTTCTGAATTTGAGACACACTGTCCACCAAATTTGGAACTTCAGATCAGTCCTGTAGTAGAGGAAACTTGTCAATGTGGTGTCTTCCAAAGTTACCCGTGCTTGGACCTCATCTAATCTAATAAAAGAGTAATATGCAAATTGACCATCACTCCAAGACACCTAAGCCATGCCCACCAGCCAATCAGAGCAGCTGTATGCAAATTAACCCAACCAAGATGGCGGCCAGCAGCCATGGAGCTAGAGCAAACAGGAAGCTTCCATTGCACCAGTGATGGAGTTGAAACTGCCTGCCTAAGCTGGCCGGGCCTCTGCTCAAGGCAACAATGTTTCAATTACAGAAGATAAACCCCAGAAACCTGATTCTAACCATCCTTGCTGGGATGTTGGGTCAATGGGAGCTGTGGATAGCCTGAAAACGACCTTCAACCCCTCACCCAGACTGGCCACACCCCCATGGGGTGAGGGTTCCCACTGGGGGGCTTGGCCAGCCTGCAAACAGCCATCAGCTCCTCATCCAGGCTGGCCAGGCATGCCAGCAGGTGGACATCCCCCAAGGGGTCCCAGACTTTGAGAGGGCACAGGTCGGGCTGAGGGACCCCCTGAGTGGACAAATTTTTGTGCACCGGGCCCCTAGTCTTTTCATAAAAGGCCTGTTACCATTTCTAGGAACACATTTTGAGAAACATTAGCTTAGAAGCTACAAGTTTAAGCAATTTTCAGATTATAATTTAAAAGCAATCAATAGTTTCATTTATGCAACCACTGGGCTAATAAAGCAAATCAAGAATGCATTCCAAGTATGATTTATGATATTAATTGGAATAATGTTTTTAATAGCTATTGAAAATAGTCATAAAGACTCAATTTGTTTATATTCTGAATTAAAAAATCTAATCAGGCTGGAATGTTGGCTTTATTTATGCCTCCGCATGAAAGACGTGTGTTGTTGGTAAAATTCCTCTGATTCAGATTAGGAAAATAATACTTGCTGTTTACAAGTTTATTCTTAGTCTAATATTTTGGTATTTTTGTGAATCTTTTCATGATTTGCTGGATGATAGATTTTTTTTATATAAACAAAATCTAATTAACTTAACTAATTTGTAAATGGCCATTTCTGGTACCTTTGATGATGATTTTATCTTTCTCTCACATGGAAGACTGACTTATTCACTCAGTTAATAAGTATATATTGAGCATGTATTGTATGCCAGACATAGTCCTGGTATCTTGAATCCACCAGTGAACAAAATTAAGATTTCTGCCCTTGTGGGGCTTATATTCTAATGATGGCAAGAGGGAGAAGAGGATAATTATTAAGCATCATAATTAGGCTAATCATAGAGTCTTACAATATTATAAGGGCAGGGCAAAAAAATAGAGCAAGATAGGGGATTGGAAGAACTGGAATTGGGGGGAAGTGGATGCAATTTTAAATAAAGTGGTCAGCATAGGCCACTTTGGAAAGGTGACATTTGAATTAAAATTTGAAGTTGAAGGAGTGTGATAACTGAGGGAATAGCATTATTATCAGAGGGAACAGAGAATGTGCAGACTAAGATAATACCTGGCATGTTCAAAGAGATTAATCTGCCAGAAAAACATAAAGCGTTTCCAAATACATGAAGAAGAAACCACTGAAAAGAGAAATAGACAAATCCACAATTATACTTGAAACTCCCAATCCCACTCTTAGCAAACAGAACTAGACAGAAAATCAATAGGGAAATAGAAGATCTGAACAACACAACCAGCAGCATCTAACTGAAATATATAGAACATTTCACCAAACAACAGCAGAATACATTGTTTTTTTAAGACCATGAAACATTTTCCAAGATAGAACCATATCCTGGGTCAAAAAATGAACCTCAAATTTAAATAAATTGAAATCATACTAAGTATGTTCTCTGTCATAGTAGGGTAAAAATAAAAACAAATAAATGGAAGGAAAACAGGAAAATTTCTGAACACATGGAAAAAGACATACTTCCAATTATTCCATGGTCAGAGGGGAAGTATCAAAATCAATAAAAAAAACACACACATAAAATAAAATGAAAATGAAAACAAAATGTATCAAAATATATGGGATGCCATTTAAGCAGTGCTGAAAGGTAAATTTATAGCAGTAAAATTTACATTAAAAAGATGAAAACTGTCATATCAATAATCTAAGTTCTTACTGAGAAACCAGATAAAGAAGAACAAAATAAACCCCCCAAAAAAAGTGGGAGGAAAGAACACGGATAAGAGGAGAAATAAATGAAGTTGAAAATAGGAATACAATAAAGAAAAGCAATGAAACAAAAAGCTGATTCTTTGAAAAAAATCAATAAAAATCAAAGTCTCTGGTATGACTGACAGAACTAAAAGTAGGGAAGACACAAATCTCAGTATCGGAAATTAAATAGGGGATATCACCCCAGATCTCGTGTCTTTAAAAGGTTTGAAAAATGAATACTGTGTCCCTGTACTTATGGCATTCTAACAAATATCTAGAATGTGTGATATATAGTAAATAAGGAAACAGGTCAAAAAGCAAGAAGTAAATCAGGTAGCTATATAGCTATGATAAAAATATCTCCAAGTGAGGTAACCAGGTAGTGACTTGAGATGGAGAGGCCAGAGTTGATAATTAAGTGTTGGTATTTAAGCTGAAAACTAAATGGAGACAAAGAGGCAGCTCTGAGAAGCTCAAGGTGGAGCTTGAACCTTCCAGACAGAAGTGACAGCTAGTGCAAAGGCCCTGAGGTATGAAAAGTGTGGTGTACTTGAGGATTAGAAAAAGGTAAGTGTGTCTAGTGAGATGGACAGACTCTGGTAAGAAGTAAGAATTGTCACCAGGGACCAGGTCAGATGAGACCTTCTACGCCAAGAGAAGGAATTTGAGTTGGTATTTGGTGTGAAGGGGCATTGGGGTAGTTTTAAGCAAGAAAGGGACTTGTTCCAAACCACATTTTAAGCAAAGATGACTGTGTTGCTATTAGAGAATGGATGATGGGAAGATAAGAGTGAAGGCAGAGACAAGTTAAAAGGCTATTGCATTAGAGGTGGTAGTGGCTCAAACCATTCTTTTTATGTGGAAGTAGAGAGAACCAGACAGATTCAAATATATTTTGACAGGTGATAACTTTTTTCTCCAACATCAAATTTAGAATGAGGATTTCCACTACTAAATTTTTTCCTCAGTATAGACTTGATAACAATGTAGTGAGTGCTCTCATGTTTTCCCGTCTGCAGTTATTATGTATTTTCCTGACTTCATGATTCATATTGATCTAGTGCCAGAAGAGAAGCAGTGTAATAGGTACCACATTTATCACTATGAAGGAAAAGGTTCTAAATGCTTGAAAGGACATTCCACTCCTCTACCAATTTCAGCACTCAGTTTACGTTGACAATTGTTGTTTTTACTACGTTTATAAGTTTTTCAAAACATCTGCTTTTGCACAATTGGATTGTTTTGCTTGCGTCTTAATTCTAGATGAGCACTTTGTAGAGTAAGACTGGTATAACAGTCATTAAAATCTATTTTTAATCTAAAAAGTTTTGGTGTTGTCATTATCCTTATCAACTAAGATTTATTTCATGTTCACTTGTATAGCATGGTCATCTGTATAAGTAAAAAAAAAAAAAAAAAGTAGAAATGGCCTAAGAGGTATTAAAACTATTTTGTTTTAAGCAGACTCAGAGTTAATAGTAGTTGTGCTGAAAATAATGTTATCAACCCTTTACATGACAGTCATTAATGGGATATTTTTTGTTTTGATGGCATATGATTTTGTAAGTGATGTAGCTGCTAAAAATCTACAAGTGTAATCTGACAGAACAATAATGTGAGTGCTTCTGAAATGGCTTAGACACGTAATTCTTCTTAGATCAAGAGTGAAGATTCTCTTTACTTCCTTCTATGTCACAGGCAGGCATATAGTAAGATAACAGAGAGCTGAGTATTTACAGCTACTCTTAAAATGATCATCTGCTACCTCCTAAAGTACTAGAAATTGGTTGAAGTAACTGGCCTTCCATAAAGCATGACATGAACATTTTCATGCTCATGAATTCTGTCAGTTCCAGCCCTTTCATCCATGAAGACAAAGAATGACTTCTCTGGGCTGCATATCAGAGCCAAAAGCTTAATAAACTACCAAGTGACATTCTTATTACATTTTAAGTGCTTTCCTTACATTTCCTAATTCAATCATGCTTAACAGGGGAAAAATCACTTCCTTGGTTGGGAGTTTTAATTGATAATTATACTGAAACAAAACTTAGACTTTCATACATTTTAACAAAGAAAAGTCTTAAAGTTGATAGAATTCCCATTTTCAGATTTCAGTGTCACTGAAGAAAATTCTCTTGAAAAAAATATCTCAACAATGAGGCTTTGTGTTCAGCTGACACTGATAAGATATGACTAGATCAAGAGGAACATTTGGCTGTGTTTTATATACATACTGGCAATCTGGAACAATGTAGCTAAATTAAAGAATTTCTTTCAAAAACGATATTAACTCTTATATTCCCAGTCCATATTAAAAATAAGAAAAACCAGGAACCCTTGCTATTGTCATTCTCTTCTTTGCTAATTTGATGCATATTTGTTGAAATATTAGGTGTGAGACACTGTTCTTTGTCCTGGGCAAACAGCTATGCATGAAACCAAGTCCTCCCCTCCTAGAGTTTATGTTCTAGAGAGCCCACCAACATAGACAGGAAGAGGTCATGTTCTATGTTAGGTGATGAAGCTCACAACCATCCTAGACCTGTGGTGATATCTGCTGGTAGACACGCGCGATGAGAGGGCAGAAGCTGCGGGGTCTTCCTAGCAAACCTGATGACTGACTGCTGCCACCCCCTTGCCTCAGCTGCCCTCAGACTAGTCTGAGAGCCACTGCAGGCTGCCCTCCACTCTGGGCAGCTCCTGCTGGAGCAGGCCCACTACCAAGGCCAGGCCTCCTGTCCACTAGGAAGGCAGTCTTCTAGCAATTCTCGCCCCGCCCCCCTACCAGCTTGAGACTTTTGCTGGCAGAATTTAAATCTGTATTAACTGGATAACTCCCACTTGCCCTTTCCTAGTAACTCCCTGAGACCCCGCCCCACACAATTCTCATATCAACAGAGGCTCTTTTAGTGGCTGGTCTTAAGGCCAACAGCAAGTGAGGGAGAGGGAGTCTGGGGTGCCTAGGGCCTTTTTCTGCCCTGCCCTAGGCTTGGTACTGGTAAAAGTCAACCTAGATTCACATCTTGGCCACTCAAAAGTGCACACAGTCCCAGCACAGGCAGCAACCAACCATGGATCACTGTAGTTCCTGTAGTTCCTCACAGGTAGCCCCCAGCTGGTCACCAGTGGTGTCTGACATTAACTCTCACTAGAGCTGCTCATAAGAGGACCCAGAACCAACATACCAGGTGGCTGACTGGAGATCACAGCAGAACAACCACCCAATTTTCTGCACAAGTGCCATATTCAAAGGGAGTTCTCCACAGGTATCTGAGTCTGCTAAGACAAAATCTGCTTTATGGGATCATCCCCCATATAGCACCTCATGCTCAGTGGGCGCAGCCGACCCCCAGAGCCACCCAGCCTGAGAGTTAACCCCACTCACAGATGTGCTAACAGCAATCAAGGCTCACATACAACAGGAGGGCACATTTTGCCATTTCATTGAGATGTACCTACTGGAGCCTCTCTTTAAGATCAGTGTCATATTAAGGATAAGAGTATGAACTCAGGAGCCAGATTATAACTACAAGTTGCTAGTCATGAAACCAATTGCTAGCCATGAAACCCTGGGCACATTAGGTCAATTTTCTGTGCTTCAAATTCTTCACATGTTGTGATGATAAAGGAGTTAACCTAAGTAAATTGCTCAGAACTCTGTCCGGCTTGTGTTAATTTTCTCATTGGTTTTTAACCCTGTTTTTGTGATTCCCTATGATTCATTGGACTTCCTAAATTTAAAGTTTATTGGCTTTCAATATTTATAGGTTTAAATATTTCTTCTTTCTCAATCTTTCTGTTATAGCCAGAAACACTGACTCGACACTTATTGGAGTATCTCACTCTATTATACAAGTTTCCTAATCTCTCTTATTTTTTTAGCTAGTTATTCCAGTTTGCTAATTCTTTCTACAACTATTTCTAATTTACTGTTTAATCAGTTTGTTCAGTTTCTAACTTCATTTAGTATCTCTATTTTATTTATCAAATCTCACTGTTTAATGTTGGTTATTGTTATTCATGTTTTTATTGTTATTCTTTTACTAGAGGCCCAGTAAAAGCCTCTTATTAGGGTGGGAGGGGTGTCTCTCAGCCCAGCCTGCACCCTCTTCAATCTGGGACCCCTCAGGGGATGTCTGACTGCCCTGTGGGATTGGGTCTAAATCAGCAGTTGGACATCTCGCTCATGATCTGGAAAAGCAGCTGGCTCTCAACTGCTCACTTGCCTGCCTGCCTGATTGCCCCTAACTGCTTCTGCCTGCCAGCTTGACCATTCCCTAACCACTCCCCTACCAGCCTGATCAACACCTAACTGCTCCTCTGCTGGCCCAATTGCCCCCAATTGTCCTCCCCTGCCAGCCCAGTTGCCCCCAACTGCCCTCCCCTGCTGGCCATCTTGTCAAAGCCATCTTGTGACCACATAGGGGCAACCATCTTTGACCACCTGGGGGTGGCCATCTTGTGCGAGGGCATGATGGCCAATTTGCATATTACCTCTTTATTATATAGGATATTATCTTTTTAAAGACATGTTAAACATACTGTTTTATATTGTTATTCAGCTAACTTCAACATCTAATAATTAAATATCTGATTCTATAATTTTTGTTTAGTACGACTGTCACTCAGATAGCTCAGTTTCTCCCTTGTCTAAAGATACTTTCTGAAATCCCAGGTGTAAGAATTCCTTGAACTTGGTTTTTAAATGCATTTTTCCAGAGAGAATGTGTTTTTGCTTCTTCTGGGCATGGTTAAGGCCTAGAATTAACACTCAATATTATGCGCTGCCTTGAGATCTGAAATCCAGAAGACTTCAAATGGCCTAAATGAAACATTCCTTTCACACACCACTCCTTTGCATAAGGTTCCCTAGCCAAACAATCTTATCATGGAGACCAAGCAAAATGTCTGCTTACCCCTGAATAGTAGGTGTCAGTCCCCTGTGAGCCTACAGAGTTAGTCAAACAAGCCAATTACATCCTCTCACAGGAAACAGAGACTGCCTCTCACAGCTCCTGTTTGTTCACTCTGTTTTCAAGTGCAACCCCTGTGTGACCCTGAATGGCGGTGTCCTCCTCCCCAGGCTCTGAGTGTATATGACTAAGAAATTGCTATCTTTCTGTCTCGTGTTGAGTGTCCCATGTTCAGCCATCCTCATTACCTTGGGATGGAGAAACCCTCCTTCACCAATGGATGAAGGGGATGCAAATAGAACTTTGGGCTCTGAGATCATCATCAGCACATAACACTTCTTGGGAATTTGGAGACTCATCTTGTAATGTCAATTTAGGCTTCCACCTTGTAAGTGTAAGCAAAGTTTATAATTTATACCTTTACTCAAGGAAAGTTATCCCCCCACCCCCATTTTGCTTTTCTTTACTCAGAGTCAAAGACCAGATATATACACATCCTCACCATCTCTCCAGGGAGTGTGTTTTTTCTAGCTACCACGGGTTGGGGGTGGGGTGGAGAAGTGCCCTTTTGAGATTCCTCTCTTTGTGTTAGTTTCTCTAATTTGACTTTAGCCTTACTCAGTCCTGTTTTATTTCCTACCCCTACACAAGGCTATTCCCAAGCCTGCGTTTATTATCTATTACATAATTTCTCCCTTTGTTGCCCTTTCTGTGAAATTCAATCTTTTAATTCTCTTTTTTTAAAAAAGTTTTATCTTTTGCAGAAGCTCCATCATGCATTAAGAATATTTCTGTTTATAAATATTATACAGCTGCACTTACATTTTTGGCCTATACCAGGAGGACATTTTCTAAAAAATCTTTCTTCCCTCTCTTTCAATCTCTCTTTCTCTATCTCTCCCCGTCTCCCCATTTCTCTGTCTCTCTTCCTCTTTCATATGCACAAAACCAGAATATAAAAGCTAAGTTGAACTTTTCTGCATGTTATTAAGTGTTCTTCTAGCATGTGATTATGTTGGTTCCACAGCATTCAATCATACAATTTTAGCATAATTTAGCTAAGAATTCTGTTTTCAGACACTAAGATTTCAGAAATCTTGATATTTTTATAGTTATATAAATAGTGTCACAACTAATATCCTTGTCTTAAAAATCTATCTCTGATTCTTTCCTTAGACTAGATTCTTGGATGTGTTACTATCCTGCCAAAGGGTATGAACTCTTTGGGGGCTCTTGATGCATTTTGCCAAATTGCTTTTTAGAAAGGTTGTAGCAATTTACAATTCAGTGCAGTGTGGTAGGTGAAAAGTGATGTACCGCTGATGATTTAATGTGCGTTTCCTGATTACTCGTGAGGTTAAACATGAATTGAGTGTGCTATGTGATTAAGCAATTCCCTTGTAAGAATATCAGGGGATTTTAATTATCCAGTTTGGAGGTTTGTTCATTTCTTCATTCAAAATATTTGTGAATCTTCCTCTGAGCACAGCATTATTGTTAAAACTAAGGATTAGCTCAGCAGCCCAGCATCTTTCAATGGCCATGGAAAGCTGGCATACAAGGGAACAATTACATAATGATGCGAGGAAATGTAGCAGCAAATGAAGGGTTCTGCTCAGCAATCCGCTGCTGCACAAAAGAAAAAATCCTTCTTCACTGTTTTTGAATAATCAGAATGAATCTCAATGTTATTTCATGCTTTCTATTAAAAAGGTAAATAGCGCATTGAAATCTGACTTTAAGTGATTTTATTTTAGTTAATATTGTCTTTCTACCTCAGGGCTCCTAGGGGGTGTACCAACATCTTGCTCAACTCCATTGCTTGTATCCATTATCTCTGGGAGAAGATCTGCTAATTGTCACCTAAAGGGATTCTGAGATATTATTTAATGAACTATTGCAGTTTAATATAACTGGTAAAACCACAAGCTTTTCTCTTAGTTGTATTCATCAGATTCTTATGAAATTAACCTTTGCCTTCTAAAAAGATACTTTACAGGTATTACATTCCTTGGAACAGTCTTTCATTTGCATTCTCACTGAATTATTATTCATAAGAACTTCTCATCTGAGAGAAGGCTACTCATGTGAGAAGGTGGCCATCTCTTTTTAAAAAAATATATTTTTATTGATTTCAGAGAGGAAGAGAGAGAGAGATAGAAACATCAGTGATAAGAGAGAATCATAGGTCGGCTGTCTCCTACACGCCCCCCCCACTGGGGATCGAGCCCGCAACCCGGGCATGTGCCCTGACTGGGAATTAAACCTGGGACCCTTCAGTTCATAGGCCAACACTCTATCCACTGAGCCAAACCAGCCAGAGCAGAAGGTGGCCATCTCAGTGTGTGATATGCCCAACAGGACGTTCCTTCAAGTCCCAGATAAAAAGCTGTATACCTTTCCTTGCCTTTCATCCAGAGTCAAGGGGTCAGTTGAGCATGTGTGCTGCAGGTAAGAAGAGTAGCAAGTGCACACAGCTCATTTGCCTGTGTAACCCGCACCGGAGGACAAAAGCAATACATGCACATTTCCACATCAAACAATAGGACCACATAGCATTCAATGCAGGACAAAAGTAGACTACATACCAAAAGGCTATTTTAATTAGGAAACATATTTTTGTGTTGTTATGATCATTTTTACACTATTTTCCCCAGTGCATGGGCTTCATGAAGGGTCTATTTGCTTTGTAGGTTGCCAGAACTAACAAGTGTTTTTGCTTGATCTCAATCACTACAAGCCTAATCCTGGCCAATGTGATAGCTATCAGAAGACGCTACACCATTTCTGACAATATGGAAGAGATCTTCTATTTGGTGAAAAGAGAGAGAGAGGAAAGAAAGAAAAAAAGGAAGGGGGAGAAGGGGAAAGGGGAAAAGAGAGGTGTGTACAGGTCACTAGGCAGCCCTCTGGTCTCAGCTGGGTTTGCTTGTACATTTCTCGTCAGCTTATTACTCTTGGTTGGTCTCTTCCAGAATACTAAACTGAGCTTCTTCTAATGGTGGTGGCACGGCTAAGAGAGAGATAGAGATAGAATGTGTTAGGGGGGGTGGGGGGGGCAGGGGGAGATGAAGGGCCTCTTGAGTTCTGGGCTTGAAACTTGTATACTATAGTTTCCACCATTTTCAATGTACAAAGCAAAATCCACTGTTAATCCAGTCTTAAGGAAAAGGGAAACTGACTCCCCCTCCTGATGGGAGGGACTGCAAAGTTGTATTGCAAAGAGCATGGATGAGAGCATTATACTAAGTGAAATAAGCCAATCAGTGAAAGAAAAATACCATATGATCTCACTCATTTGTAGAATATAAAGAAAATTATAAACTGTCCTGACCAATTTGGCTCAGTGGATAGAGTGTCGGCCTGTAGACTCAAGGGTCTCAGGTTCGATTCTAGTCAAGGGCATGTACCTTGGTTGCAGGCACATCCCTAGTAGGGAGTGTGCAGGAGGCAGCTGATCAATGTTTCTCTCTCATCGATGTTTCTAACTCTCTATCCCTCTCCCTTCCTCTTTGTAAAAAAAATCAATAAAATATATTTTTTTAAAAAGAACATTATAAACTGATGAACAAAAATAGATACAGAGGCAAAAGCATTGAATAGACTGTCAAACTACAGCAGGAAGGCAGGAGAGGGTTGGGAGGGGGCTAAGAGATCAACCGAAGGACTTGTATGAATGTATATAAGTACAACCAATGGACACAAGACAATGGGAGGGGGGGGGAGGGCATATGCAGAGGGGTAGGGGAGGCTGGGGGAAGGTCAGTGGGGAAAAAATGAGACATATGTACTATTATTTGTAATACTTTAAACAATAAAATAAAATTTAAAAAATATTTTTAAAGAGTGAGGCAAAGAATGGGGCTCTTTTTGAAATCTACCAACAGATAACAATTGTTTCCAATAAAGTTGTATATTTTTTTCTTCCTAAATTTTCCTTAAGTTTATCAGATCCTTAAATGTAACTTTAATAAAAGTAAATCATGCTACATTTATCTCCAAGTTTGTTAGGTCATAACATCTTGGTCAGTATATGCAGCATTTCTTTCAATGTCTGCATAGGGTTTAATAAATCAATATGTCATAATTTATTTAACCATTTCTCTATAGGTGAGAATACAGTTGGCTTCTTTTCTCTAGTGCAAGCGTATCTGTACAAGCACATATTGGTTTATTTGTGGCTTTAATTTGTGGAAAAGTTTGTTTCCCACGAGGATAATTTCTAGTTCAAAGGGTGCATACATTTTTCATTCTTGTAAACTAAGTGTACTCTATTTAGAAAGAGGCTAGTATTGGTGACATATTTATCACAGTAATTAATGCCAGTTGCTGGAACAGATAAACTAAAACACAGTGGCTTAACACAAAGAGAGTCAGATACGGGTCAGACAACCAACTTGAACTGCTCCATGCAGTTACTCAGGAGCCCCAGCCTCCTCCCCCCTGTGCTCCTGCCGCCTCAGAGAGTGGCCTCAGATTTCCTTCACTGCATCCTCTCTCCTTAGCAAGCTGCCCAGGAGATAAACAGTTATGATAAGGAGATAATGGGAGATACTTTAAGGCCAAACCTGTTAAGTGGCTTATTGTCTTTTATGCATTCGTTTGCCTAAAACCTAAGTCAGATAGGCTCAATCTAACTGCAAGGGAAGCTGGAAAGTGTAGTTTCTTGGTGTCTTTAGAACTAGGAACAGTACTGATGATGAATATCTCATCAGCTTGTGTCTCTGATGATGATGTTTTCTTTATGTGACATTTCTAGTATATGTTATTATTATTCCTTAGAAATCCTGGAAAACTCAAAACGGAACAAGCCATGCATAATTCCAGGTCTTTTAAAGTTGTAAAAAAAGCCAATACTATCTATCCCATTCCAAACCTGAAAGTAAACATTGCTAACAAATTGGAGTTTATTCCGCTTAGTTTATTTCTGAAGCATATCTCTATGTATCAAGTATATATCTGTGTATCTATCAATGTCTTTTGTAGATCTTTGTTATGGGCTGAATTGTGTCCCCCATAATTCATAGGTTAAAGTCATAACCCGTGGTTTCAAAATGTGACTGTATTTGGAGATAGTCTTTAAAGGGGTAATTAAATTAAAATGAGATATTCCAATAGTCCCTAATGCCATCTATCTAATTCATAGCAGCACGTGGAAGACATCGCAGAGGAGCAAACACTCAAGTTGAGGCAAGGAGGCGAGAGAAGACTTCACAATGAGAGTATTATTTGCGGGACACCTTGAAACATCAGGTGAGCCAAAAAAACATGTCTAACTAATACACAAGACACATTTATTAGAGTCTTTCTGCCCACAGAGTCTTGAAAACAGACTCCATAGTATCCCTTTATTTCTTTGGCTGATTATGTTTAAGGATAACATGGTAGGTGCTGAAGTACAGAAAAAGAGAGACAGAAAATTGATTCTCCCCGCCCGCCCCCCAATCAGGTTTCTAGAAAGAGCTCAGAGATGAGCAGGCTCAGAAAGGTGGCAGAGGCTCAACTCTAGCCTCTGGACTCTACTTTCTCCCAGACGCCCAACCCAGGACCTGCACAGGCAGGTGATGAACCGTGGGCCTTTGCCAACCCTGGGTGAGTCCCTGTGCCTTGGGGCACAGCTCAGAAGCACTCGGCATATGGAGTGCGCACGTGTCTTGTGCTTTGGAGGCACAGGAGTTGCTGTGGCTGTGCTAATGAAAAGGCAGTTTGCATAGTGAAGAGGCATCCACGTGTAGAGGCGCTTGCCTGGGTGGGAATTCTGGCTGGTACGTACCCGCTGTGGATCTTCCCTACTTGACCACATTATCTTTCTATGCCCCAAATTCTTCTCCAATAAATTAGGACATAATAATACCTATAAGGAGTTTAAACCAGTGCCTAGTCTTAGGGTAAACAAATTTTACAGCGTTTGTGAGTCTACTTATATGTGCTGTGCACTCTGTCAGCATCCTTGTCATATTGAGGATCAAAAGACGGATTTACTCCCCAAGTCTGGCAAATAGCAGTGCTTGTGATTAGCCCCAGGTTGGTGGACACCAGAGCCGGGGCTCTTACTCTCCTTGCCATCCTCTCCACCACCAGAAAGTACGCACTAACCAAGAGATTAGAAGCGGATTTTCTATTCCCAATGCAAGAAATTATTGCTTGCATTGTAGTTTAAAACACACACACACACACACACACACACACACACTCAGCACAAAGCCAAATAGTGCCATCTTAAAAAAAGGGGGGGGGGATATTCCTTAACATACAGAATTCTTTTTACATATATATTTTATTGATTTTTTACAGAGAGGAAGGGAGAAGGATCGAGTTAGAAACATCAGTGAGAGAGAAACAGTGATCAGCTGCCTCCTGCACACTCCCTACTGGGGATGTGCCCACAACCAAGGTACATGCCCTTGACTGGAATTGAACCTGAGACCCTTGAGTCCACAGGCTGATGCTCTATCCACTGAGCCAAACCAGTCAGGGCAACATACAGAATTCTTGTAAGCTTACTTAATTAGCCAGATCAATGAAACCATAGACCTACCTTTATTTGCAATTGCCCATCGACCAAATATAAAGGCAAGCTTGCTTGCTGAAGTTGTTTTGGTGTGATCTCTTTCAGTCTGGAGCAGGGGGCCAACATTCCAGTAAGTACCTAGTGCTCACTGTGGACAAGCGCCACAGAGAGAGGCCAACGTGGTCTCAAGTTTTCATCTGTCCCATTCCTTTTCTGTCTGATCACTGGTAACAGTTATTATTTAATCGGGCTTGTCATCTCTTTATCCTGCCAGAACCTCACATACTCAAAAATAGTTTAGAGACAGGAAACTGTATCCTGGTTTGTAAAGGAGAAAACCTACTTAAGATACTTTTAACAGAGCACTGCTGAGCTGGAAGGTAGCTCTCCAACAAGATCGCGGAGAAGTGCACATTGATGTGAAACATCAAATGGTAAAAATAAAGTAAATTCAACTGCAAACAAGGAACAATCGCAGATGATTCAGGGGAACTTTGACACAGCTATTAAAGGGCATGACAGAAGAGATTTTGGGCTGTTTCTGTCCCCGGAAAAAGCCCAGCCACAAAAGAAAAATGGGTTGACATGTATCTCCAACTGCAGTGGAGGCCTTCCGTGCTGCCTCATCGCTTCTGTCAGTTCTTTCTCACCTTCTACAAATAAATACAATAGTGCTTTCAACTAGAACAAGTGGTTGCTTTAGGTGGGAACAGGTTAAGTTAGTGTTATATTTTAGACTCCCCTTTTTAATTTTCAAGTCCCAACACGGACGTGAGAGAGACATTTTGCAGCTCCCTTATTTTGTGCAGTTTATTGAAGCCCGAAGTCCCTGAGCGCCAGGCCAGGCTAATTACATATCCCATAGCCTTGGCTCTGCGTTCACCTTTGCAGCCTTTGAGCCACTGAGCAAGTCTCAGTTGTCCAGGTCTTCACATCGTGCCACTCAGTCTAAGAGGATACAGTAAATGCAATGGTGTCTATCTGCCTTTACACCTGTATGTATAGATCTTGAAAGAAATCAGATAACCAATAGCTGAGAAGCTCAAATAAGTTTATTAAAGGAATGCTCTTAAATATGTCCTCATTCTTTGAAACCAGTGTCACAGACAGAATATATTTTTTTTTTCCTCACGTACTGTCAAGGAGAAAATGTGCAGTCTCATTAGGAGAATTTTTGTTTTATTGATTAGAGCTATTTTATATAGGTGGACCAATAGCTACTCTTTCCATTGTACAGGCAGCAAAGCCCCGGGGTCAAGTGCAGTAAACTGCCCATGTTCAAATCCCGGCTCTACTGCTTCCTGTGATTGTGAACTTGCTGTAATTATTTCGTTCACACATAATGAGGAGAAACAACTTACCTGAACTCAATTCAATTAAACAATGAATGACTGAGTGCTTGTTATATTTAAGAAATTACGTGCGGTATTGCAGGGGCCTCTAAGGTGAACAGAATATGGTCATCCTGTTCCAACAACTTGTTGAGAAGGGAGATATTAAAAAACACACATGACCGTAGCACAAGGTGACATATGAGAAGTCTCATCAAAGAACCAGCAATAAGAGCTTCAGGAACGAGAGCAGGGAACGCCCAGATCCAGGTGGAAGGTCCAGGAAGAGCTTCAGGAAGGAGTGTCGATGAAAACAGAAGCAAGAGGGTCATGAGACAAGAGGAAGTGGCGGCGAGGCAAGGCATTGCCCACTAACACACAGAAGCCAGAAAAAGTCAGGCCGTGTTAAAAGAGTATGAAGTGATCTGATCAGGTAGAAACACAGAAACTAAGAAAGACTGGCAATCTGTGGTCTAGAGTACTGGCTATGGAGTCCTTTCTTAACTCCAAAATCAATGAAAATAGGTGACATTCACTTATACGTACCAAATGCCCCTGGAAGCCTCTAGAAACAGATTAAACACTGGTTGAACTTTAGATGCAAAGATATTACATCAATAGGAAGCAACCTTATGAGTTTTCTTATGTGAAAATAACAGATTAAACTTTGAATGGAAATTTATAAATTAATTTACAATTTTCAAGAATGCGTTGGAACTTTATCACATTTTACCAAGCTGCAGCCTTTCTGAAAGACCTATTTTTGCAGGAATTGAAATAATTAAATTGAAGATTCAGTGTACCTTTTCAATCATTGTATTAAAAAACCCATTCTGGTTTTCTCTGAGGGAGAGATAAAACACTGCTAAAGAAGTGGCTAAATCTTTTATTAAACTACTGTATTCACCATGAAAATGACATACTCCCAAATAACATCTAAAATTAGAAATAATACCTTGAAATTAGAAAAAAATTGCCCTTTCAAAACTAGCTTTCAGAGGGTAGTGGAGTGAGGGCTGGGTGATAAAAGTAAAAGGTTTAACCAAAAACCTTTTTTGAAAACATAGCTTTTTGTACTTATTTCTATATCAGATATTAGAAGTACAAAGCTGATTAAGATATAATTTAGAACAAAAGCTTTTATAAACAAACTAGAGGTCTGGTGCACTAGAGGCCGAGGGGAGCTGGCCTAAGCCCTCAGTGGGACCTGCTCAGTGCTGTCTCAGAGGCAGAAGAGGCTTCTGCCACTGCAGCTGCACTTGCCAGCTCGCTCACCAGCCGTGAGCCAGATCAGGGCTTCTGGCTGAGTGGTGCTCCTCCTGTGGGAGCTCACTGACCACCAGGGGGCAGGTCCTGCGTTGAGCGTCTACCCCCTGGTGGTCAGTGTGCATCATAGCGATCAGTCATTCTGTTGTTTGGTTGATTTGCATATTAGCTTTTTATTATATACTAGAGGCCCGGTACATGAAATTTGTGCATGAATGGGGTGGGGAGGTTCCCTCAGCCCACCCTTCACCCCCTCCAATTATGGGTCCCCTGTGAGATCAGGGCTAAACCGGCAGTTGAACATTCTGCTTGCAATCTGGGACCTCTGGCTCCTAACTGCTCACCTGCCTGCCTGTCTGATCACCCCTAACTGCCCTCCCCTGCTGGCCTAGTTGCCCTCAACTGCCCTCCCCTGCTGGCCTGATCTCACCCCTAACTGCCCTCCCCTCCTGGCCTGGTTGCCCCCTGCAGGCCTGATCTCCATCCCAACTGCCCTCCTGTGCTGCACAATTTGATTCTGATTGGTTGGTTTCTATGCCAGTCAATGTCACAAGCTCTGTCTCCTAGGCAGCCATTGGCTCCCCACAGCATCCAGATTTGGTTCTGATTGGTCAGTTTCTATGCCAGTAAGCGTCAGAAGCTCCACCTCCTAGGCAGCCATTGCCTCCCCACAGCACCCACATTTGGCTCTGATTGGTCGGTGTCTATGCCAGTAGTATCAGAAGCTCCACCACCTTGAAAGGAACTGCAGGCTGTGAGGCTGTGGTAGGCACAGGAGCAGGTCTCTGCCCATCCTCCATGCCCTCACCCAGCCCTTCCTACCCCAGCCCCTGGTCCCCTGTCTGCTGGTAGTCCTGCTTCCACTGCTGCCACTCCCACCTGCAGATGGTACAGAGTGATTGGGGCCAGGGACAGCAGTGGGTGTGAGTGGGGCCCACACCGTCAGCAGGTATGAGCAGCAGCTGCTGCCCTGATTGCCCCTCAGGAGCAGGGGGAAGTGGAGAAGCCCTCAGGGATGATCAAGGCTGATAGCCACCACCCGCACCAGCTGATGGTGCCGAGCAATTGGGACCGGTGCTGGCTGCAGGTGCAAGTGCCAGGTGGGACTGCAGCACATGGGAGCAAGAATTTTCAGTAACCATCAGAGGCTCGCCTGATGACAGTGAGTGGCACCCTGCCTTGGTTTGGTGTCTCCACTCCCCTGCTCCACCATCTCACAGCAGCCGACACCTGCCATGTTCTGCACACACCCCCTGGTAGTCAGCACACATCATAGTGACTGGTTGTTCTGGTTGTTCTGCTGTTTGGTTTGATCTATTTGCATATTAGCCTTTTATTATATAGGATTAGAGGCCCGGTAAACAAAAGTTTGTGCACTTGGGGGGAGGGGGTGTCCCTCAGCCCAACCTGTTCCCTCTCCCAGTCTAGGACCCCTCAGGGGATGTCCACCTTCTAGTGTGCCTGACCAGCCTGGGTGAGGGGCAGAGGGCCATTTCAGGCTGCCCACAGTCCCTTCAGTGTTCATGCACTGGGGGGTGGGAGGGCTGGTGAGTGCGGGCCTGGACGTTTCCCACCAGAGGGCCCACGATTGCACATGCCTGGTGGGCCCCCACCGCTGAGGGGACACACCTGGCGCAGAGCTGGGTGGCAAGCCAGGGGCAGACGCTGGTGCAGGATCCCTCGGTGGGGCCCTGCTGCTGAGCAAACACACCCGGGGTGGAGCCGGGCAGCGGACTGGCTTCAGATTCTCCGCACTGTGCAGCAGACGCTCCCGCACGCCCTGTGGAGGCCCCTGGGGGGTGGATGAAGGTAGCAGACCCTGGATGGGTGCTCCCGCAGGCCCCCGAGGAGGCCCCCGGGGCGGAGCCAGGCAGCTGACCCAGGATGGGCGCTCCTGGAGGCCCCAAGGAGGCCCCTGGGGGGCGGAGCCAGGCAGTGGACCCTGGACAGCTGCTCCTGGACACCCCGAGGAGGCCCCAGGCCGGACCCCCTCACCCCCCCACTGAGTTAACACACCTGGCACAGCTATGCCAGCCAGCCGCAGAGGCTCCCAGTGCAGAGCTGCCCTGCCATCCTCCATCTTGGCTGGGTTAATTTGCATACAGTTGCTCTGATTGGCTGGGAGGCATGGCTTGGCTGGTGGACGTGGCGTAGGTGTCTCGAGTAACAGTCAATTTGCATATTACTCTTTTATTATATTAGATGAAAGGATCATTGCAACACAGTAATGAAGAAATAGAGTGTATCAGTTGTGTGTGGGGGGGAGGGCTTAACACAGCTTTGCCAAGGTGAGATTTGATTTGTCCCTTGAAGGTAATAGGATCTTCCCTGTAACTATGTGGTCTTCCCAGACCAAGGGAACAGTAGGTGCAAATGCTTGAAAAAATAAGGCACATGTGGCATTTATTTGTGGGAAAGCAAGTCGTTTGGTATGTTTTGGTATCAGAAAGCCATGGGAGGCAGCCAATTGATGTTTTTCTCTCTCTCCCCCGCCCCTTACTTTCTCTCAAATCAAAAAAAAATTTTTGAAAAAAGGATTGAGATATACAGACTATCAATCCAATTTAAAGAGATTCTATCCTCTCCCTCTAGGAGCTTATAATCAGCATCAAACATGTTAATACAGACAGACTTATTGGACCGCCACTAGGAATGAAATGGAAACATTAAAGCAATACATAGATAGACAGATGATTGCATTATGTAAAGGTCAAGCATGAGTGGATTTATAGTGGAAGGAAGCAGTGAGTACCTAATCAGGGTGGAGAGCAGGAACTACACGTGAAAACTGGGCAGGGTGAGGGCGAAGAGTCACTTACCTAATCAATGCTGGAAGATTTCATGGGAGGAGTGGGAACTCACTGAACTACCAGCCTGAATGGGAGTCTGTCTTTAAAGTGTGATTTTTGCATTAGTGACATGAAGGCTACACATGAAAATATACCGTAGGACAGCACAAGGACACCTTTCCTTTCATCTTTGTCTCTGAGCTCATCCTAAAAGGCCATCTCCATCATATGAGAGTACCCCTTTTTTTTTTAACTGAAAGAAACACTAAATTATTTAATATTTTAATTCCCAGGTTTTATCACATTTTAAATTTTGCCTGCAAAATCAGATGCTTGCTATTTTTCTTTATAGTCAAATTCCTTGAAAATGCTGAGGAACACATGTAATGTTAAAAAAAAATAAATCTTAGACTTGAAAGAACAGTAAGGGACATTTTGGCTCATTGTTTGGATGAACTTCACTTTGGGCTATCCAAAATTTATGAGCAAAGAAACCCGTTAGATAATTAGAGCTCAGTTCAAACCTTCTGTCCAGCTGAGCTTTTACATATACGGAAGGCTTGTGTCAAGAAAAGGAAGGGTGTCCGTGGGTCATGGGTAAGCTGACAAACTTTCCCTGGGTGCAGAGATTTTACAATTAGTCCTATGGAGAGCTCACACTCTCCCTCGGCTATGCGTTGAAGATCACTGGAGGAAATTCTTTCCACATGTGACTAAATCTCAGTGCTCTAGTATTACATCCATTTCCTTGTGTCCTATCTGCCGTGGAGGTGCTCCTTGTTTATGAAAGAACTCTTGAGATACACAGTTTGAAGATATTACATTGCTTCTCAGCATTACCCTCTCTAGGCAAGTCCTTTAATCTTTCTTAAAGGTCTTAGTTTTCAATCCTTTAATCATCTCTGTGGTAAAAACACAAAGTTGCCATCCCTCTTTGTGTCTCTCTGGCCATAGGTCCTATGAGTTATAGTTATATTTTTCCACCCAAGTTCTACCTTTCCTCTTTAAATTGAAGTGTGGCTGTTGACTCAGCATATCTTTAAAAAAAAAAACAACCAACAAAACATAGCTATGAACACAGTTCAAAATAAGACACACAGTGTACAAGTAAACCAGAATGATCTTCTCTTTGTATTCCCTTTTGGGACCTGTTTCAGGGGGAAAGTATGAGCCTTGATTATCTATTTTCACCAAAAATAGCATTTATTAAGGCAGGAATATTAACTCCCATAAGCAAAATGATTGTTCCTTTCATCTCAGCAATTCCACACTTACTCACCTTCCAATTGACTTTTTTATAGAATATTAGTTTGCATTAAAAAATCCATTTAATTGCATTGGAAAAACACTTCACTGCTCTGCTCCAGGCCGATACCATGTTGCAGCTGTTCCTATTTAAGGGATAATTGTGCCTCACTCTTCTACAAGGAACTAATTCTGATTTTGAAAGGATTTGTCCTCACAGTTTATCCTGATGAGAGAGAACTGGATTATTGCCATGTAAAATAGCTGAATAGTCCTATTATAGCTATTATGCCACAAATGTTGAATATTGTTGCAGATCAAAGTACTGTACCACACTCAATGGTACAAGCATGGCACACTTCCCATACTATGTAAAAAAAAAAAACTACTGCATTTTATGAGTCATTTAGTACCATGTGAGATATCTGTGGGCCCTATATTATTTCCTTTAAACTTTCCTTATCATTCTGAATCCTTTATTTTCTGGTTGAAAGACTGACAATCTAGTCATTTCTCACTAGTCTCCCCAGGAAATAAACTTCAGTGCTCTATGTCCTCCCTTTGCATGATAATATTTTTTGCATGTCATTCTATTTTCAATTTAAAATACTTTAGAAAATATTGAATAACTCTGGACAATAGTAAATTCTAACTGGCAAACTGGAAAAATGTAAACATTTCTCATCAAAACCATCAATGATATTTTTCAAACCTTTAGAATATGTAGGACTCAGTGTTGGTTAAATTCTAAGGAAACAAACATAGCTATTTCACCCTATGATCTTGTTCGAAAGACAAACCTAAAAACACAATAATAAAACAATAACATGATAACAAAATGCCTTATAACACAGTGTGGCCCATATGAGATGTTGAATGAATGGAATATTTTTTTAAATGAGGCTTTATTCTACAGGAGAGATTGAGGCATCAGCTGTCACTGGAAAGCTCATATTTAAGAGGAGGCCAGTGAAGGATTGTATATTAATTTCCTTAAAAATGTATGGTATGCTTAGAGCTCAGTTTTAATTTTGGCATTTCAAAATAAATTCCTCTATCACATGCTCCATTCCCATAGTCAATATGTAAGGACTTCTACCTGTCAAAAAAACTAACCAAAAATGCCCCTCAAGAAGTGCCATTTTGTTGTTAAATGAGTTGTATAAGACTCTCATAAATCATGGGTAGGATTAACTGTCTAGAGGATATTTTCCCTGAAGTAACACATTGTATATGTAATTTGGAGGCATTACTACAAGATTTAGGACTTACCTTTTTAGTACAACGAGTCAATAAACATAAAAGTGGTCAATGAAAACAACTGCAAAGTTGAAAACATAACAATTATGAAACTAGAATTAAAATGAAGATGAGTAATTTTGGGCGGGGGGGGGGGGGGGGGGGAATGCTAAGTGTGGTTTGTAATTACCGGTTAGGTTTCCAACTAGTTTTTCATTTAATTTGTAAAACTAAATGAAACAATGAAATTAAATGTAAAGAAATTAAGGCTGGGTCTAGGCCATAGCAGACATTTCCTAAGTGATTACATCAATACTAGTAAGGAGGTGTTTTGTTCATGGACACACATTTTCTGGTAACTAGAGTTTATAAAGCTCCTAGTTCAGATGACCAAATAGTAATCTGGACCTATACAACAATGCATTTGTGTTTAGTTATAATAACTGAGTAAATTGCCATCCTCAGTGTTTACTGGGCAGTGCAGATGGCAGGGTTGTGGGAGTGGTGACCCTCAAAGCCCCCTTAGAAAAGCCAACACAAAACATTATTCACTAAAATTTTAACAGTACATTTGTGCCCATCTTATCCTTCCTTCTAGACCATGTTTCTCAATCTTTTTTAAAAAATATGTATTTTTTAAAATATACGTAATTGATATTTTACAGAATGGAAGGGGGATGGTTATAGAGCCAGAAACATCCATGAGAGAAACACACTGATCAGCTGCCTCCTGCACACCCCCTACTGGGAATGTGCCTGCAACCAAAATACAAGCCCTGGACTGGAATCGAACCTGGGACCCTTGAGTCTGCAGGCCGACACTCTACTGAGCCAAATCAGTTGGGGCTCAATCTTTCTTAAAAGCTAAACTACTGGAGAGCTTTGAAAAATTCCTGTGCCTAGACACTAACTCCAAGTGAATGACATCAGAATCTGTGGGGGAGGAGCCCAGGAATGAATATTTTTCAGAGCTTCTAGGGTGACTCCACTGAGCAGACAAGGTTAGAAATACTGCTCTGGAAGATTGTATACACATCTAAAGCAGAAACTGGTTTAATATTTTTAATATGTCAACTTATACACAACACATAGCAGAGTGCTTTACTCTGCTCATCTGTCTTCATTTAATAATGTACAAAAGAATGGACAAATAAATGAGTAGATTTAGCCACGATACAGAGTAACATGCCACTCTACTAGTTTATCTTCCAAATGAATAAGGTTTACCAAGAGGTTTAGTTAATGAACTTTTCCCAAGTTTTTCTTGGTAGTACACTCATCCAGTGTATGATAGGCTTTAGGTGGAGCATTAGAATGAGAGTATTTTTCCAGATTACACTGAGATGGCCTTTGTAGTCTTATTCTGTATGGATGAGTGATTGGAGTTAGAGCTTTGATTTTTTAAAATATTTTTATTGATTTCAGAGAGGAAGGGAGAAGGAGAGAAACATCAGTGATGAGTGAGAATCATCAGTTGGCTGCCCTCACTGGAATGGCCCCCACTGGAGGTCGAGCTCAAAACCCGGGCAAATGCCCTGACCAGGAATTGAGTTGTGATCTCCTGGTTCATAGGCCTCAACTCCTGAGCCATGCCTGCCAGACAGAGCTTTTTTTTTTTTTTTTTTTTTTTTTTTTTTTTTTTTTTAAAGCAATGCTCCCCTGAGCTGGGGAAAACTGGGTCTTCCTTCCATATGTCTCCTTTGCTCTTACACTACTAGCACACTCACAACACTTCTGATACCAGATATGTGGGGGTTTTTCCACATCAAGCAACTCTGTGATACCAGCTGGGGGGGGGGGTTCTATAATTTAACTCAATTTCAACACTCTCTGCCTCAGATCCCACAGGGTAAGGGCTCAGTTACACAAGGACTATCCTCCTCCCTCACCCCTTCACTTCAAATACCAGTAACATAGGTTGTTACCTATGCTTCTATCCAATTGGCTATTAATCAGAACTTCCCATACCCACTTGTTGAGTTAGATTAATTCACTAGAGTGATTCCCAGAACTCAGGAAAAGTTTATTTTATTAATTTATTATAATATGTTATGATAAGAGACAGAGATGAGCATCCAGATATAAGAGATGCTTAAGACAAGGTGTATATGAAGGGGCGCTGAGCTTCCACGCCTTCTCCAGGACGACCATTCTCCCAGCACCTCCATGTGTTTGCCAACTCCGAAGCTCTCTGACCCCAGTGCTTTGGGGATTTTTATGGAGACTTCATCATGTAGGTAGGACCGATCATTAACTCCATTTTCATCCCCACCCCAAATTACATCCCCGCACCCTAAAGTTCTCTCTCCCATGCACTAGTATGAGTGATTGGACGTAAGAGCTTTTAAACCAACAGCTCACATTTGCAACCATCACACCACTCCATGCACAGACTTAGCACTTTGACGATATGGAAGCCAGGCCCTTGATTAACTAGAGGGACACGCAGGTCCCATGCATTTGGGGTTTCCTAAGGCAGAGAAAAGGGGAAGGTCTGCGGAGCAAAGTGGAGATGTCCTTTATCTTCCCCAGATATCAAGATGATGAAAAATGATATTGCTCCTGCCCCAAACCACTTCACCCTCCTGATATTCACAGAACCATCAAATGAAAAGCAATTATGGATTCCAGGGGAGTTTTAAAATTTGAATTTTAAAACGATGAAACATGTTGGTAATAAATGCTGGATCGATGACAAACACTTAAGCTTAGAAATATTTAATTTTAACCTAAAGGGGTGCGTGTTTTCTTTAAATTGTGGAAGGCACATTTTAGCACCTGCAACTGGAATTCTGAACACTGAAGTTACAAACCACAAAGCTTCATTTACATTTTATTATAAAGACTTTTATTAAGGGGAAGAAGGTATTTTCTATTTCTTACTTTTATTTTGTGCCTTGAAGGACCTGTAACTATGGAGGTTCTGAATCCTTCTTCTGAATCCAGTGGAGAGGAACTTTTTTCTTATTATTCTCTCTTCTTACACCGATTTTCACCATGTCAATCTTAAGACAGAGAGAAAGCTGGATTTTTGCTATTTATAAAAACGATGAAGGGAAGAAAGAAAACACTGGCTTAGGAGACAAAAGTAAAGAGTAGAAAGCAATGCTTAACAAAAGATGCCCAAAGGAGCCATGTATGATGCCCAGCCATGTTATTCTGATCATTTCCAACACGGTCTTCCTGGATTTTCTTCCACTTCTCTGCTAGCACATGCTCTCACTTGCAGAGGAAGCAATACAGCTGTGGGAAAGTTGCAGAGCAGTTGGTCATCAGCGTGCATTAAGGACACTAAGAAGGCCACATGTTGGTATCCTCCGGGTGCCAGGAACAAGTGGAACAGATGAAGTGTGTCTAAGTTCTTTAGCAGGGTCTCGGGTCCTAGTGTGTGGGGCTGCCCCCTCCCGAGAAGGTAAATATTCCCCACCCCTGCGTGCACCTCCCAGCAAGGACAGAGTCCCAGCGATGGATCTGTTGGACCGTGGCCAAGGTACCCTAAACCTTTCCAAACACCTGAAACAGGAATTTGCAAGTTTCCGAGCTTAAGGGATAAGGCGGGAAAAGATGATCGGTGATTTCCTCATCCCATTTACCAATCCAAAAAATGGGGAGACCGGTTTCTAGGGGGTCCGTGGACCTCTGAGAGCATTCCTGGGCTCCCCACTATGAAACGCCAAGACTCCCATGATGGACCACTAACAAGCCCTGTGTGTCCCCTCCAACAATTACCTATGTGCTGGTAATTGTTCCCTGTTGACCCTTTGAGGAACCCCTGTGGTCTTTTGCGAGTCCTTAAGGTAGTCTTAGCCTCCGCAGCCCCGCGGTGGGGCACAGATCACCAGGAGGGGAGGGCTGGAGAAGGGAGTGAGTTCGGGTCCCTGGGACAGCAGCCCACTCAGCACCCCGAGGGCTCGCGTTCTCTGCGGGTTTCCCGGTCCCCAAGAACGGCGCTGCGTGGAACCTTCCCTTCGCCTGGGAGCAGGGATGGGGGCGCAGACACGGGGCAGGGAAAGCCCCCGACAGGGAGGTGGGGCACTAAGAGGAGGAAGCGGAACGCCGCGGAGGGGCGGTGGGCGCGGGGTGGGGCCGGGGCGGTCCCGGGGGCGGGGCTGCGGGGCGGGGTGCACCACAGCGCCCCCTTGCTGCGCGCTCCCCGCCGTGCCCCGCGGCCGCCAGCGCCTCTGGCTCGCCAGCCCCTTTGTGTAGCGCGCGCCGTCCGGAGCAGCGGGGCTCGGGCGCCGCGCAGGTTCCCTGGGGTCCCGCTGCCTCGTCCCGTGCCGGGCCGCGCCGTCCTCCCGCTTCCCCGTGCCTCCCTCCTCCAGCCCCCGGCCCGAGCAGCAGCCACGGGGCCGCGAGCAGCCCCGCGTCCTGCGGCGAAACCACCCGGGCCGGCCCGGGGCGCTCACCACCCTCTCGCCCGGTCCCCGGCTTCTTTCCACCCCCCACCCCCCTTCCCCGCCACCATCCCAGGCCTCCAAGGTGGAGAAAATAAACTAAAAGCAGAGCAACTCAGAGACGCCCGATAAAACGCCCCGTACTTAGAGCCCGAGCGCGAACGCGTGTGCCGGGCGGCTAGGGGCGCGGGAGGCGGGGATGGGGGGACGGGCGGGGGGACAATGAGCGCATGAAGTTACCTGCCCGGCGGCCGCGGCGGCGGCGGCGGCGGTGGCGGCGGGGCCGGGAGGCGGCGGCGGAGCTGGCTGCGCGCTCGGCGCGGACGGGTGCGCGCCGCGGCTTGGGGAGAGTTGAGCACTTTTCCCCCCTCTTTTTTTTTTTTCTTCTTCTTTTTTTTTTTTTCCTCCTCTTCTTCTTAAACAAACCGCAAACGGATGTGAGGGAAAGAAGGTGTTTCTTTTACTCCTGAGTCCAGACACCTCTCTCCGTTCCGTCTAAGCTTGTTTTGCTGAACACTTTTTTTTTTCTTTAAAAAAAAAAAAAGGCAAAGAAAAGGAGTTGCTTGATGTGAGAGTGAAATGGACGTAAGATTTTATCCACCGCCAGCCCAGCCCGCCGCTGCGCCCGACGCGCCGTGTCTGGGACCGTCTCCCTGCCTGGACCCCTACTATTGCAACAAGGTGAACGCTCTGCTTTTGTTCGCGCCGTGTTCTCGCGGCCGGAGCCCGGGCGGGGGGCGGCGGGCCGGGCGGCGGCGGCGGCGGCCAGTCCCGGGCGCTCGGTCGCCAGGTCGCCGGCCGCCGCAGCGGCGTGCGCTCCGGTAGTAAATATTGTGAGCGGCTCGGGGGGGTTTGTCAAGCACCGCGATTGTGCGGAAAGTGACACGATTTGCTCGGATATTTTCCTTCCTGCTGTTCGCGACGAAGGATCCCTGCCTAGGTTTGCCGGGGGGCGTTTTTTAAAAAAAAAAAAAAAAATTAGGAGAAAACCACGGTAGACTTTGGGGGTGTGTCTGGTGTCCCGGAACAGAGACGGGAGCCGGAGAGAATTCCGTTTATTTTGCAGTTTCCCCTTCTCTTTACCTACCTCCTTCCCACAGACAGCGGGGGGCTCGCGGCACCGCGTCCCCGGCCGGGATTAGTTGCCAGGCGAGCCGCCGGGAGTCGGGGTGCGGGGACCCGGGAGGCACCTCTGCCCCCCGCCCCGCCGGGAAAATTGCTCCACAACTCTTTTGTTTTCACCAGCCCGGTCGGGCGGCCGAGCCCGGTGTGCGGATGCCGGGCTGCGGGGCTGGGGTGCAGCTGGGGAGCCGGGACTGGGGGACAGCTCCGCTTGGGGGGTGCGCGCGCGGAAATGGCAAGTTTGTTAGGAGCCCGGCGAGCGCTTGCCGTTCACGTCCAAAGCCCCCACCCCCACCCCCTCACCCCCGACCCCGCACTCGGCACCGGGCTGGAGCTGGGTCCGAGGCTGGGCTGTATCCACAGCCCCTGGGGGGCCCGGGGGTGCGGGGCGAGGCTGACCCAGCGGGTGGCGCAGGGTGGGCACGTCTGCCCGAGCCTCTGCCGAGCTCCGCGGGTCCCAGGGATGGAAGCTGGCGGGCGCTTGGGCAGGGGTTCGTCTCTGGGCTTCTGGAACTCGCAGCTCTGAGACGGAGAGCAAGTAGGGACAGGCCTGCTGAGCGCAGCCGTAGGACCTGGGCCAGCCCTGCCGCGGGTTGTTGGACGTGTTAAGCTGTCCCACCGGGTGGACATCGGCGGGGAGAGCTGAGTTCCCTGAAACGCTGGGCCAGTGGTTTGGATGCACAACCCTAGGTTGATGGGAAAACTGCCCGATACCCGCAGTCCCTGCGAGCAATTCCCTGTGGGTCCCTCAGTGAATTCCACTGGATAAATCGTTGGGACTCCCTAACATTTGCCCGGTGGCGAGTCATCATCAAACAGTTTTTTTTGTTTGTTTTTTTGTTTTTTAATGTGATACTCGAGGCATTTTAGCGCGCTGCATCCTCAGCCCCCGGGTTCCCCACCACTCAATCGACTTGGTCAGTGGAGACACACACACGCACACACGCACACACGCACACACACGCACACAGCTGTGAGCTAAGGGAACCACAGCCCTCACCCCACGGAGAAGCTCCGCCGTGCTGTGTACAGTGGGAGACCCAGGAACAGGGATGAGCGTTGTGTTTGTGATGTTCAAGCAAGTTTGAAACAAGGGAGATGTGGTCTTGGGCAAGGCGGAAAGGCTGTTCATCACACAGGGGTCCCTTCAGCTCGGGGCAAGTCGGGAGGCGCTGGGAACTTTGGCAAGAGGATGCTGTGTGCTGAAGTTTCACGATCAGTTGGTAACATGGTTCTTTTATCCTAAAATCTGTTTTGCCTTCGTCAGTGAGTATTTTTGTGTTTGTGACATTTAATTTTGCCTAAGGCGCTTTTACTAATATGAATACAAAAATATAATAAAGTAGCAGTCCTGTCTTGGATAATAAAGACATATTCCACAGTAGTAACGGAACCAAAAGCTCAGAACCACTTTGGCAATGATTCTGGACACATCTTATCAAATTTATCAGTGATGTCAGGCTCCAAGGAGAGGATAATGACTTGGATACACGTTTCAGTCGTCACTCTTGTGATAGTAGGGTCAAATTTAATTTAAAAGCCAAATGTTTTATAAAATCAAGAATTACTTCAATATATTAAATCATTTTCTAATCAAGTGCTTTAAATAATTTTAGTGAGTTGTGCTGTGAATTGAATAAATTAATTTAGAAAGTCTTCAGAATTTCTTGACCTGCTCACTGAAGTTCCTTTTAAGTCCCCCAGTGTATGAGGAGCAAACTGTTCTTTTTAAATGCAAATTAGTAACCCTTTCTATAGACTAGTTGCCAGTCTTCTATTTAACCTATCCAGGGAATAATGGATTTTTAAGGATGCAAAAGCATAAGATGTACTTGTCATAGTAGGAAGAGACTTCATGAAATGTTTCTTGCAGGACCTTTCTCCTGCCCTTTTCTGGGTAGCGGTCCATCAAATGTATTTGTCACTGAGTCCCGATTGTATTGAATGTCCTGAGTAGATTTTCTAGGCCCCAGAAAGCCCAGGCATAGTATTTCCTACTCCATCATGATTACCATTGGTACAACATCTCTGTCCAGTTCCACATTTGTAATTGCTTCTAATGTAGTCCACTAGCTTCATTTTTGCAATGACTTGAGTGGATTTGCAAGGATATGAGGGATTGGGCAGAAGTTTGGAAGAGATGAAATAAGAAATCTGTGTCTGCGTTCGGTAAAAACAAGTTGAAGCAGACTTCCTTAAAGAGACAAGACTGCAGTGTAAACCTTGTATCTTTCAGAGGTGCACTGAGTATGCAGTTCATTACAAGAAACAGTTTGCCAGGTTATTTGTTTTTAATAGGGTGATAAGATCATAAATTACTAATTATCTTTATTTTAAATCTGTCAACACCTTACTTAAAGTTGGTGCGCTAAATCCCAGCAGAACTAGTATTTTCCCCTGCTTCAGCACCATGCAGTTGTAACTAGTTTCCCCAATGCCATTTTTTCAATGTCAGGAGACACCCTAATCGAGAAAATGAATATCCACTTCCTGAAGCTTTTCTAAACTAAAGTGTGGCGGTTTTACTCCGCTAACACTTTCTAGCACCACTGCTCTATAGATTGCCAAAATACCACTTTATATTTTTCAGTTAATAAACTCTGTAGGAGGAATTTTTGTGGAAACAGTTTAATCTTGCATCACTCTGTTGCAAAAGCTCATTATGTCAGGAACATATCACTCTGCAAACTGGCCTCCATTTGTACATAGCCCTTTGCCGGAGAAAGTGAGAACAATGCCAGTGGTATTGGTTGTGGCAACTGTGCGAGGCTCATCTCTTACTCAAACAGGCAAGGCGATGGCTGTTGCTGTATATAGGTCAGCCTTTGACATGCAGTGTAGCTCATAGACTGGACAGAAGCATGCAGGCTGCAGGTCCCAGACTCCACCTCTTGTAACTTAAAGCAGGGTAATATTTCACACATTGAGAGATGGGTGCCACAGTCGGGCTTCATCTGATCAAGACTATTTTAAGTAACATTGTGTCCCTTAATTGAACCGAATGTTACACAAATAAATGGGATTGCAGGAGCTCACAATCGGAGTTCAGTTGTAAAATACAGTCCCATTTTATGTTCTAGTTGAGGATGTCAGAGCTTCGGTTTAAATATAACCTACCGAGTAATAACAGTTCCTTTCAGTTTCTTAGTGCAATGTCATTTCTGAAGATTGTTTTCACTGATTTTATGCTAAATTGGGACAAAGAAATGGCGCTTTTTCATTTTTACAAGGATGTGATGTGTTCAGTTATTGCTCAGTATCTGCCCACATGAGGAGTAGTAATACAATTATGTTATGACATGGCTAATGACAGGGATGCTGACCTCTGCCAGCAGTGGGAGAGGAAATAATGGTCTTTACTGTCTCACTGGTTGCTTTTGTAGAACACTTCCTGAATCTTTCTTTGGTTTAGACACAGGGAAGTCCAAAACACAAACGCATGCTTAAGACCAGCTGTATACAGAGTAAAGAATATTGGGCATTTGGTATGTTGGGCTTTTGCTGTTGAAACGAGGAAGGACAGTGTGCAATCTTTTCATATCAACATTGGCGGAAGGACTTATTTGCGGTGAACCTCTGCATTAAAATGTCAGGGCTAACATTTGACATCCGATAACTTTTGAGAAAAATAAGATTCACGATCATCCCTGCAAAATCTCCTTTGGGCTTATTTTCCTATTTAGAGTATTATGTATTGTACTTTCGTGTGGCAAAACTCATCACATATACAATGCAGGATTTACAAGCACATTAGGGTGGAGTCATTAGTTCCACTTTAATTAATAAATGTAAAGAAAATGGAGGAGGATGGGATAAGGAAGAGGAGGAAGGAGAAGGCTATAAGCAATTTAGTGTATCATGCTTAATTAGTTTCCTATCCACCTCCATAACTTCTAGGACTTTGAGAAATTCATAGTTGATACTTTAGACATCATTAGTATAATTAAAACTCCCCTGGGAGTTTTATTAGCTGGCAGGTCTAAGTTTTCAGGTCTTTAAATATGTTTTAAATAAATTTATAGATAAGAAAATCAACCAAGCAATCATACAGTTTTGGTCACTGAATCAGATATCATGCAAAAACCTCAAATGTAGTTATCTTGACTTGTGGTGTATTTCAGTCCCAAATTCCAATTATACATGTCTATGCAAAATTATAATTATGAGCTTTGGAGCTATCTAATGTTACTTTAAACATGGTTTAGTATTTTCCCAGTTTATCATATGTTTTATAAGTTTCTGAAGGATGTCATTAAGGAGCACTTCGATATTTTGCTTAGTTAGAAAAATGAAACTGTTATTTAAATATTATCTAATTGACTGCTTATTTTACGTCCTTTTTAAAAAATGATATGATTGCCAGGGGCTTAAGAACAGGAAAGAAGTAAGGCACTTGAAACTGGAAGAAGTAGAGAAAGTTCCAAGTTTAACATGGCTTTTTTTGGGTATCTGGGTATCAAATTTGGTCTTGGTATGTGGGACTATTTCTTGTCATCATACTTTTATTGGAAATGGGTTCAACTCAAGAGAAGAATAATTTAGAGAACTGGAGAGGGGGGATTTTATTTAGCCATGAAGGATGGTTTATTCTAGTACTTTCTGATATTTGGTTAAGATTATTAGAAAGTTGGAAAGGCCCTGGGACTATTTGTCAACTACTGGTGAGTCTTCCTATCTTGACTGATGCCTGCCCTCATCAGAAGGCCTGTCTATATGCCGGGGTTCTCTTCTCTCCCTCCTCCTCACCACTCCACAATCTTAATCTGTGTGTGTTTGGGAGGCCTGTACTCTGTGATCTGAATGCTCCTCCCTTTTCTCCAGTACTTGACCCACCATTGTGTTTATCTTGACTGCTATGCTCCCTTTTCCTCTCACCATCAATTGTTATCATAAACTGGTTAACATATCCATTCTTCCTTATTTCTGGTGAAGGAAATTGGTCTGTTAGTTCCTGAGGCCCATATCCACTTTTTAAAATCCTGAATTAGGCTGTTCTCTTTTTTCTCAAGTCCCCAATGATGTGGGGTCACACAATAATAGACCAACAAAACATAGATATACTGCTGAGGGTAAAAATAACTACGGTGGGTATTTCTAATCTCTCACAATTTCCCCCTTTCCTGCTACATTTTTTAAGCCTTCACCTGAGGATATGTTTTTATTGATTTTTAGAGAAAGAGGAAGAGAAAGAAAAAGAGAGAGAGAGAAATATTGATGAGAGAGAGAAACATGGATCAGTTGCTACCTGTGTGTGCGCTGACTGGTAATTGAAACTAGTATGTGCTCTGACCAAGATTCGAACTTGCAACTTTTTGGTGTATGGGATGAAGCTGCAACCAACTGAAACACCTGGCCATTGCTCCTACCGCTTTTTATATACTGTAGTGTACGGAGCTTGGAAACAGGTCCTTGAACATCTCTTATTAGAGAGAAATCTTTATTTATAGTTTAGACACAAAAACAGTATGAAAGTGGGACTATGATCTCCTGATCTTTACCTAGCATACAGTAAATTGAGTTATAGTTACAGTAAGAGTTAGTAAGGGTTAACTTACTTCTGTGTTCTCATCAGAATATGCATAGATAACTGAAATGGGAATAGTGAACATAAAGAATTTATTTAACTAATCACATTTAGATACGTGTTATTCTACACTATAGGTCTAGTGCATGAAATTTGTGCACAGGTAGGGTCCCCAGGTCTGGCTAGCAATCAGGGCCAATCTGTGGGGGCAACTGTTGGGGCAATCGGGGGACCCCAGCTGACACCTGCCTTGGCCAGCCTGGTACTACCTGATTGCCAGTCCCACCTCTCCCTACTGATGCCACTCGCCTCCCTCTGTGGGGCATCCTTGGCTGGCCTGGGGCCTGCGGGCTGGGAGCAACTCCTGTGTTGAGTGTCTTCCCCCTGGTGGTCAGTGCATCTCATAGCAACTGGTCATTCTACCAGTTGTTTCACCATTTGGTTGATTTGAATATTAGGTTTTAATTATATAGGATTTTGTCTATCTGAATGTGAATCTTAAGGGTTCTGGGAAGTCATAAGGTAGAATATTTATCTTATATCTCAATAAAACTGAAACATAATCATCATGACTTCATTAAATGCTATCAATTACATTTTAAAATGTTATCAATTATTGAAGATAAAGCTTAGATTGTATACAATCAAATTCAAGACTTCAAAATGTATACCTTGAGGAGGAAATAAGGTCGTAGTAAGCTATACTTAATAAATACTGTGCCCCCAAGAATAATAACTCTAGTTCTTGCCTGTAAGTAGCATCCCATAGAAATGTTTGAAGGCTGCCTTGATTGTTTCAATTGAATTTAAACAACATCTCAAAATGGGAATATTTACTTCTACTAATTATAAAGATTCTTTCCTTTCAGTTACTTCCACTTTGGTGTTATTGATACATTATCAGTGGATCTTATTCTTTGAAGAGGCAGTTTTCAGAGTCAGATACCTGATTGATAGAAGCAACAGTAGATGGTGAATTGTGTTAAACAGACAACCCTCTAGGAAGTTGGAACCCTGAAGTGATTCAGCTAACATCTGACCTAATGAGTTTAGGATTTTTTGTTTTACTTTAAACCATACATGCCAAGTTTCATCCTGAAGAGCAATTTCTCATGAAAAACAGTTGATTTATAAACTGCTTAGAAATGTGGTTTATAACAGAAGTGCCAACAGACTGTTAACGATAGTGAATTCTTCATAATACGGTGGGACATGGAGTTCACATTAACCTGAACGAGGTTTTCCTGGTTATAGCATGTTTCTCCTTGTAGCATTCCTTTTGAAAATGGGGACATTACATTGCTCTGTGCTTGGATATTGATGGTGCAGCAGAAAAGACTAGAGGAAGGATGATGCCAGAAAATCCCTCTGCTCTTTCATGCCAGGAGGAACCAATATTTCCCTAGACCTCTTCATAAGGTTAACTTTTAAAAACTATCTTTAGATTTTCATTCCACTCATGACACATGATCACTAACATGTATGTCCTAGAGGCCTGGTGCATGAAATTTCATGCACGGTCGGGTCCCTAGGACTGGCCAGCGATCAGAGCCGATCTGTGGCATGGCCGCCATTCGGTCAACTTGCATATTAGGCTTTTATTGCATGGGATAATACTAAACATCACAAATCCAATATCACTAATAATGCTTTTCTGTCTGTCCATTTTTCACTGTGGATTTTTTAATGGTTCTGCTTTAGCCAAGTATTTATTGTTTCTCATTCTTGAGTTATATACTTTTATGAAACTCTCTTGAAAGGCCTCCTAATTAAACTCAGGCCATGGTTGGTTGGTCCAAACTTTACTGGTGACCAAGAAAATATCGAGTATTTCAAGTTACCGTGTAGACTTACAGTTTATACGTATATGACCCCATGTCAGCTTCTGCAATAAAATGCCTTCTGATTAAAATCTTTGATACTCTATCTGGGTGTGACCTAATCAGAGAAATAGGTGTGTGTGTGTGTGTGTGTGTGTGTGTGTGTGTTTGAGTGAGTGTGTGTTTTAATGTGTTTCTCATGGTCCTTTATATATTTGTAGCCATAAATACATGAGAATTTATCATAACTGGCAGAATCTATCACTGTGTACAAGAACAATAAAGGAACTCCTAGTGACTAGGAGGAATGCCGCTACTAGTCACTTAGGAGTTCCACTTCGTTTTGAGAAACTTGGCCATATTTCATGGGACGAGATGCTTTCACAACAGCAGGGCTTTAACAGGACATATTATATAACTTAGGGAGACTAAAGAACTAGACATTTCCAAGGAAAGCCATAGGCCTTTCTCAAGAAAGGGCTCCTTTTTGTAGAAGCTTTGAGATAAAAACTCAGGGCTCTGAGAGCTGTGTTCCCTTACTCCCTAGGCAAAATAAGTAGACCTGTGAAAGTATATGATCTGCTCCCCTTTCTCTTTAGAAGTCTGACGTCCATCTATGTCTGCTAAAACTTCTGACACTAAAACCTTAATCCATTGGTGTCCCAATCTTCTATGCTTCCCCTAGAGAAAATAATTTATGTTTGTATCAAGAAGCCTTATGAGAATTAAAGAGTCAACAGAGATAAATTACTTTCAAATCCTGTGGTGAAAGACATTAAAAAATTCAAATAATGGCAGAGCCTAGAAAAATACTACATTCTCGAGCCATTTCTTCCTTTTCTGCTACCCTAGTGGAATGTGTCTTCCAAAGTTGTAGAACTAGTGATTCTTTCAGGAAGGGATAACCTTTCTAGAGGGTGAAAGGTGAACTTGGGGAGATGGGATGTGTGTAGGTACAGTCTGTAATCTCCCTCCCTCAGATTCTGGTAATCCCCACAGGGGGCCTCTTTTCCCCTCTCCATGTTGAGAGTCAATACACCTAGTAAGAGATGCTACTGATGGGAGCTGTTGCCTGTTTTTCAGTGGAAACAATCAAATAAAAGTTGAGAATAACGCTTCAGAGGAAAACGCCCTCTTGTAGCTCTCAGGGAAGAGACTTGCTCCTCTGTACCTTCCTCCAATATATAGGTCAGAGGGGCAAAATACAATGGGCAGGATTAATTAATGAATGAACCACTGGGTCTGAAAGACAGTCCAATTACACTGAAAGCATATCTGTGTACCACCCGATTTCCTTATGTCTTTTAACTCAATTAAATGGTTAATTTTTTAAAAAAAATGATGGGTCACGTGTTATGTATATGCATTGGCATCTTTACACCATTGTAAACCCCAAGTCTTCTTTTCCATGCCAATATTCCTCAACCTAAAAGTGCCAGTAACAATTGTATAAAGGGAAATGTTAATAATAAAGAGGCAGGATAACCTTTCGACAAAAAGTATATCTTATTATTTGGCAGATGCAGTCATGAGCATTAATCATAGAAACCTGCAGACAGTAGAAGCTTAATATCAAAGCTAATGATTTATTTTATGTTAATGACTTTCTGCCAGGGCATAAAAGACTCTTCATAATGGACTCTCTGCGCTGTGTTCAGTTACTAAGGCTAATGGGATAATCTTTTCTCTCCCCAAATTAAGCTTTTTTGAAATAAATTATGCTGTTATTTTTCAAGGTAACGCTCAAAAATTTACTGCAGAACTAATCTTTTAAGAACTGCTTAGGAAATAAAGAGGAAGAAAGATTCCAAAGCAGCTTTTCTAGTTCATGAGCAGTTTGACTTAATGAGAGAAAGTTTGCATGTATGTTAATATCCCTGAACTTGTAATGCCAAATAATTTTAAAGTCAGCCTTCAGGGACACAGCCTGCCTTCTGAAATCCGGCTCCTAGGAGTACTTCCCACAATAGAACACGTTTTCGTCCATTACCAGACAATAACAACTGAATGGTAGTGAACACTGAGTTGGTGGTGTTCACGGAGAAGTTTTAAAAATCACGCTTACAGTTAGTTATAACCAACATTCTCTTTCAGTGAGAGATCATTTGCCTACTAAAGTTCACAGAATGTGCTAATCTTGCGTAGTGGTTAATACAGGCCTCCCGCCTTACTCCGCTGATGGCTATTAACGGCTATTATTATACAGGCTTTGGCAAAAGTAGGTGTACACTTGTTCACATGGAAAATAGTGCAATAATTTATGAATAAAAATACAAAAGTGAAACTGTATTTCGAGTGCTCACAACTGTAAACCTACTTTTGCCCCACCCTGTATTCATGGCAGCAGCTCAGGTGCAGCGTCTGTGTGTTAATAATGCATCATTGTCTCACTAATCAACACACCGGAGGTCAGCACCCCCTCAGCATCTAAGCCACCTACTCTATTTCCAAAATATTTATTAGTACCTTAAATACATATCTGTCCTTTTCCTTTGCCTCAGAGTAAGTTAATGCCACTCAAAACTACTTGTGTGATAAAGGTTTTGTTACCCAAGCTAGGTCATGGAGGAGATGAATATATATTCAAACTAATTTCCTCCCCTGCCATATTTCCACTGCCACACTCATTGACTAAATTGGTGTAGGGTTGTGATAGCCCGGAACCCCTTTATCATTAAGTAGGTGTGTTGTTCCACATTGAGAATATTTTCAGATTCCACATGTTATATAAGGAGATGTTTGGAAGAAACACAACTTTTCAGGATCATGTGAAGTAAACAGAGTGATTTGGGAAATGGGAAGGGATATTTAAAAATCTAAACAGACAGGAATCAGTGTTAGTTTATAAACCTGATACAGTAGTGAAATATTATTTGCTTAATTGTTCTTTTGGCAGAGGAAAGCAATAAGAGTAAAAAGCTTCTTAAACCATATTTTCTGCACACAAAGAACATATTCATGTGGGATCTCCCTTTTGCCAGAGCACTGTGCAAATCAATATGTCCGCACTTATCTGCATTAAAATAAGGTAGGCAACAATTTCTAGGCACAGTAGTAGTATAGTCCTCTCGACACCCTCCATTCCTGTTTAAGGTAATCCTTGCTTTTGTGTGCTCAGAGAAGAGCTAAAGTGTTAAGTGAATAAGATCTCATTTTCTCATCTTGTCTTATTGTCTTCTGTTTTCTATTACTCATCATTCTGATAACCCTGCATGTGTGTCTTCTTCCTTATGATCTGAGAACCTGACGTGTTTTAAGAAAAGGAAAAGGAATGAAACTCAGCTGTTTCCATCATCAGGAGAGATGCAGAAGGCAAACTGGGGGGGCGGAGCTTGTATTTGTGCTGCACATAATGTACAATGGTACATTTGTCATGCTTTAAATATATAATGCCTACAATAAAATATGTACAGGCACAGTTGTGATCTATGAAGTCCCTGGCTCCAGTGCCATTGTTTGTCGTCTCTACGGTTGTCATACATTGTTCTTTGCACATCATACCCTTATAGCAGAATTTGACACAATTTCTAGCTTTCAGCCCTGCACCATTTTCATTCACAATATACATGAGTTTGACAGGGTGTGTTGAGGGAAACTCTGGCAAGCAATTGATATTTTGAAGTGGCAAGCGTTTCAGCAGCTGCCTGCTTGTGAAAAAGGAATGATAAGATATACTGTATTGTTAGTTTCAGGGAAAGCATTAAGGTTTAAGCTCTGTAAAAATGTACACATTATTCGTCAGTGGTGAAGCAAGTCTTTTATGTTTTTAGAGCTTAGCTCGCTGGCTGATGTGAACTAGCATGACATTGGTCAGTAAATGAATAGGAGCACTTTGAATTTGAACTGCTGCCAATTTTGCACCAACAAAGGAACTGACAAAAGAAAGATTTTATGTGAAATGCAAAGCACACGCAATGTCTTGGGGGGCGGGGAAAGGGAAGAAGAGAGAGAAAGAGAGAGAGAGAAAAACCCACACAGAATATTCTTCAACACATGCTTGCAAGGATACCAAATAGTTAAAGACATCCATTTTTCATGGCTCATCAGCTACAACCTAAGCTGTTTTATCTAATGTTCTTTGAAAACCTGTTGTATACAATAGGCTTTTAGAAGATGTTCATATGGAATTTAGAGTGTTTTTCTAAATATCACACTGTGCCCTGAAGGCCTGTTGGCAGAATATCAGAGCTGCCCACTGCTGGAGTCCCCAGCTCTCTCCCTCTCTGGTAGTGGGAAATGGTAGTTTAATCAGTTATGGCACTTTCAGTGTGTAACGTTCATTAGCAAGGCAATTTGTCATGACTGCTAATGGTCAGGATGCATCTGCTCTCTCAGCTACAGAGCATGATAAGGAAGAAGACAAATATTTCAGTATCTGATAGTATTAACTTGTTTCAAATTTGTAATCCAAGGTTAGTTGCTCAAAAACAGACACAGCAGCGGATTAACAAGCATCCTGCATTCAATTTTACAGGGCCCTGTTTTTATGGATTTATGACTTTAAAGCACACTAATGTGCTATTATGAAGGGCACTGTCTTTGATTAGATGTTCAACAGAAACTAAGTTATGAGCGGAGTACCTTCTTGGTTCATCTGGAAAGAATTTGTGTGCATAATATTTTCTATAGAGTTTGATACAAGCAATATTTCTGACATGCTAAATATTTATATTTTCCTTTCTATTTATACTTCTTAAATTGAATTTATGGGGGTGACATTGGTTAATAAAATTATATAGGTTTCAGGTGTATAATTCTATAATACGTCAACTATATATTGTAAATATTCTTATCATTAAAAAAAAAGTCACTTTCCCACTGCTTTATAAAGTGGTCTGTCACTTTTCAAGTGAGATTAGAGTCCCAGTCTATTTCGAAAGTTTTAAAATCCTAGTGAAAAACTTCAGAATGAATTAGAAATGTCACATTTGCGGCCAGTGAACTGCTTTATACGATCACTGTTCATTGTTCCAAATGGGAAAAGTTAAAAAAGACTCCCCCCGTTGAAAAGGCTAGAATTATTTTATATCATATTTTCTACATATGACATCACATAGATTGCCATACAAAACCTTCCTGACACATTTTCATTTTTAATGAGAGGCCCTAAAATTCAGAGCATAATGATTTCTGAGAAACGGAACCTAATCTTGGTAAAAATTCATTCTTGCTAGAAACAAAAGCTGTTACTGTTTAAGTTCCTGTTGAGCGGTCAGTTGGTACGCTTCGCTGAATGTTGTCAAAAAGGCTTTCCTCATGATTGACAACCCGGCAGGAATGTGAATGGAGATTTTAATTGCGTATCATGTGTGCATATCAGAGTGAGTGAATTCATGACTCTGCTTAGCTCCATATCTCTGCAGGTCAGCCGTGCCAAAAAATGCTCTTTTATGTGCAATTTTTCCAAAAAGAGAAAGATGTATGTGTACTGAAGTCATTCGTTATTCATTCCTGACGTGAAACACTTGTGTTCCCTTAGCCTTGGAGTTTGAAAGTGGGACAAAAATCCATTTTGAGATTTCTTTCTTTTACTCTTTGCATTTGTACTTGGATGATGTAAATTTTTTTTTTTTCAGCTACAAGTTGGGAAAAGTCTGCCAGAACATATTTTTCTTATGGCACTTGTTATATGAAGAGTGTTTGTCTTTCCTTTTTTTTTTTTTCCTCCCTAAAGAGTACTTTGAAAAGAAAAAAAAAAAAATGTAAGCCAGCGGAAAAATGTACTGAGGTCAATTGCCTTTCTATAACTTGCAATCTTTAGAAAAGGTCTTGGGGGGTTGGGGTGGGGGAGGGGTGCTGGTGCAGAAAAGGGATATGTTTCTGAGAGGTGGGAAGTTCAGAAAATTGTCTCTGAATTTTGCTTAAAAATTATATCTGAGTTTTGGTTAAAAATACGTGCTTATTGTAAAATGACATTAATAAGTATATGAAATGTTTGTTTCTTAGAAAAATGACTCCTTGGCTGAAAACCTAAAGGTCAAAGATTAATTTCTGCCATCACTTCTTTGCCAAGCTGCAATGGTGATGCTATACCATTTATCTTATTAAGGTATCTGAACCAATACAGGGGAGGTTGCCAAGGTGGGGCAGAGCTTACTTCGTAAGCTAACCTGGGCTTCAGTAACCCCTGACTGGTTCAGAACTTATTAATATAAAAGAAAAGAATTGTAATAAGCATGCCATGTCTGATTTTTCATTTGATGTGATGTGAAAACTTGGCATCTGGGTTGTAAATTTAGCATATAGCTACTTTACTATGTCATTTTGAATAGGCGAGAAAAAGATTAGTGCCAGGGTCATCTTAAATAGAACCAGGGTAATAAGTAGGATGATGTTGAAAAGATGGTGACTTTATAGCCTTAGGATATCCCGTGGGACTTGACTTTGTTCTGGTCTCTAACATGTTATCTCAACACATTTTAGAACATGTCACATTGCAGGCGGATGATTCAGCCCTTAATATAGTATGCGATCCAGGGTGATTGCTATAGGAAGGTTCTACTGTGCCTTTAAAACGCTGAAGGAGAAAATCTATTTTATTTAAAAAATTTAACTTTATGTATGAGGTGACATTTTTCTAATGTTATGGAAGACTATTTTGTACTTTGTACTGAGAGCTCAGGCAAGGAAAAATCTATTTACAAAATGAAAAAACGTGCTCAGCTGAATGCATTTCACTTTTAAAGATGATATTCTGGTAATGAACTTTATCAAGCAGAGAACATTTCAGTAAAAGTATTAAAGTAGTTCCTATTTTCAGTTGCCTCACTTAAGGCTGTGTCACGGTTTCCATTATAACTTCTTATTTTCAGGTAGCTCTAATGCAGTCCCCAAACAAATATTTGCACAGGGATGAAATGAGAATATTTTAGCTTAGAAATAGGGTTCTTTATTTGGAATGCAATTCTAAAGAATCTCTGGGCTTTGTTAATAAGACACATTTAATTCATTTTTAGAAATTGAAAACCATTTACGGAACACCAACTGTGGGCAGAGCCCTGTGCTGAGGGTGTGTGTGTGGTGGGGGTGGAGGGGACTGAGAGGCACAGAGATGAGTAAACTGTAGACCCTGCTCTCACGTGGCTAATCAAGAGAGGAGCACAACTAATCATAACACAGCTGTAGTGTGACTGATGCGGTGTGAAGGCTATGGGCAAAGTGCTATGGGGAACAGGAGGAGAAGTAAAGAATTGAAGTGAGGGAATCCAGGTTGCTTCCTGGAGGAAATAGCATGTAAGTTGGCCTTCAGATTTGGCCAATGGTGATGGGGAAAGTTAGTCCTAGTTTTTGAATTATATTTTAGACTTTCTCTTTTCACAATCACTTGCGGCAACTTAACATAAGAAGCAACACATACAATAAGACTAATATTATTGGTCTTAACGCAGAATGTTACAGCCTGGAAGCAGAGGTGCGTATTTCTTAGCTTAGGTATCATCACTATAATTAAACATTAGATGTGGCTCTTGCTTTTTCAGAGTCAGAGCAAAAATAGAAACACACTGAGTGACAGAATTTTGACATCTGAGATACATATGGACACTAATTCTTTATGAATAAAAAGTTTTCCTCTAGGAAAAGACAGCAAAAGACATAAAGTGGGGAAACATGTGGGAAGTCAGATATCGAGGACTATCTGAGGAGTAATCTGATGGACCTGGGTTGAGCCTGAGGTATCTGTAGTGACAGAGGAATGGGACTTAATGAAGGAAGAGGGGTTCACTGGAATCAGAACGGGGAGAGAGCCATAGACAGTTTGTTTAGGAACAAGGAGGATGGAAGCATCAGACCTGTTAGGAAGGTAGCTGTTGTCATTATAGAGAATGGGTTGGGAGAAATTGGGTGGAATTCAAATTGCTTATAGTAACTGGGATAATGTTCTACACTAATAAGAATGTATCAGAGAATTACATGATCAAGTATTTATCCATTTTTTGATGACTTTTCAAATTATGGATGAAAGATAAGCATCTAGAAGTTTTATGCTTCAGCCAAAAGGTTGAGTTATATAAAAATCTAACTTCTTAAAGCATGCTGGAGTGTTGTTGTCTACCTGAAAAATTTTTTTTTAAATTTTAAAGTATTTTATTTATTGATTTTAGAGTAAGAGAGGGAAGGGGGTGTGTGGGTTGCGGGGGGTGGGGGCGGGGAGAGAAACATTGATTTGTTGTTGCACTTATTTCTGCATTCACTGATTGCTTCTTGTATGTGCCCTGACCAGAGATCAAACCTGCAGCCTTGGCATACTGGGACCATGTTCTAACCAACTGAGCTGTCAGCCAGGGCCCTGAAAATCCTTCCTCTTAACTAAGCCCCATCATTAGCAATGAATATTAATGCTTTCTGTAGTCTTAGAAGTATATGTGCTGAATTAACATCCAAAATTATTTGTAATCACTTTCCTGACATTTCTTGTTCAGTGGTAAATGTAAATACCATTATTAGTAAATGTGAGAAGCCTGTTTAAGTGTTCAAACATATTCAGAAATGTCTATCAGCAGTTTTGAAGGTATCTTAGAATCTTCAAATATCCCCATAGCAAAGTCCTCACATTTTTCTATGCAATTACCCTAATGAGTTTATACCAGGAGGACCCCAGAAGTGCCTCTGTAATCTACTTAGGTCTTAGATGGCTGATGTTTCATCTTTAAGAAATATGTAGCCTGGCTGGTGAGGCTCAGTGACTGAGCATGGACCTATGAACCAGGAGGTCACAGTTTGATTCCTGGTGAGGGCACATGCTTGGGTTGCGGGCTTGATCCCCACTAGGGGCCTGCAGGAGGCAGCCAATCAATGATTCTCTTCCATCATGGATGTTTCTATCTCTCTCTCCCTCTCATCCTTCCTCTCTGAAATCAATAATATATATATTTTTAAAAGAAATATATAGATTTATATTATGTTTCATAACACATCCATGCCTGCTTTAAGATTAATATGATACTTTAAATCACTTATAATTGAGGCCACTCTGTGTTCCAGGAAGATAGTCCATGATAGTCTAGAGTTCTACTGCCCTAGCATATCACTCCTCTCCTAGGGGTATGAGTTTGAGAAGTATAAAATAACATAATGGTCTTTTGTCTTTATTATAAAGAAACTAGAGGCCTGGTGCATGAAAATTCATGTACTGGGGAGGAGGGAGCCTTAACCCAGCCTGCCCTTTCTCACAGTCTGTGAGCCCTCAGGGGCCCTAAGCTGCAATCTGGCCTCCCTCTGCGGGAGGTGACCAGGCAATCAGGGGAAGGTGCTTCCCCCATCACCCTGTTGCTGCTGCCACTGCCGGCTGCCAGGGCTGCTGGTCCTTGGCCCTCGCAGCTGCCATAGTTTGGTCTAGAAGGACGTCTAGAAGGACGTTTGGCTGTCCAGTCTAATTAGCATATTATGCTTTTATTGTTATAGACAGAGTGGAGGCCTTGCATAAGTATTTTGTTAGGTCATCTCTCCCACAGAGAATGGAACATTTCTCCGACTTTCACTAAGTCTTTATTTTTTATAAGAAAGCTTAACAAAATACTTGAGCTTAGTCTAAAATGGATGACTGTGTTACTAGGGCTCACTAATTGCTGGTGCCATGGCCATAGTAACACTATGTTTAAAGGAAAAAATGAGGAAGAGTGAGTAAGTCAAATATCCAATGTGTAGATGAAAGAGAAAAATCTCATAGTACTGGCAAAACCTGATGATGTTCTGTGATGGAGGAAGGTTGTTAAGACTGGTGTTATATTGGCAGGCATTTATGTATAACCTGACCTGAAAAGCATTCAGAAAATCCGAGAGAATGACAGGACCATGAAGAAACTGAATGATTATGTTGGTGGTTGGAAGTGGGATGGAGACAGGTATAAGACAGGGCAAGACCTGTAGCACAGCAATTGGCTCAGGCTTGAATTCCCCCCTCCCGCCTTCCCCCCTGTCTCCCTTTCTCCCTTCCATCACAGCAGATATAATTTATAAGGTGACTGACATCATTTTCAAGATTTCTTTAAGCTTACTTTTTTAGATGACCTTTGCCAGTGCTCTCCTACCCATGTCCTCACCTGCCTACAGCGGGCTTCTGTTTCCCAGCAGCCATTTTCTTCTACTTCATCATGATCAGCACACAATTCAGCGGACTGGACTTTTCTTGGAAAACAGTAGTTCTGATTATACAAGATGAGATGGATAGATTTTAGGGGTGTGTATGCAAGATTTCCTTACAAACGCCAATCTACTCGAAGTCCATATCACACCATTAAATATGGTTGGTTTGTTTTCCCTTTATTTCATTTAAGCTGTTTTTCAAATACTTTGTAAACAGTGTGGAATGTGTAAATAATGGGTATTTCCTTTAAAGATAAAAATGTTTTCTTTTAGGAACTTCATTTAGGTAGATGAGCATTTAAGATTTTTCCTTTACCCAAATCAAGGAACCTTTCCCATATATAATATCTATCTATCTAACTATCTATTTATCTATCTATCTATCTATCTATCTATCTGTCTGTCTGTCTATTATTAATCCTCACTGGAGGATATTTTTCTATTGATTCTTAGGAAAAGTGGGAGAGAGAGGGAAAGACAGAGAGAAACAAGGATGTGAGAGAAATACATCTATTGGTTACCTCCTGCACTAGCCCCAACCAGGGCCTGGGCTGGGAAGGAGCCTACAAACAAGATAGGTGACCTTGACTGAATCGAACCCGGGACCCTTTGGTTCACAGTCCAATACTCTATCCACTGAGCCAAACCAGCTAGGGCTGTAATATCTTTTGTAGTCTCATCTGAAATAGCAGGTCAAGAGAATGAACATAATATATGTCTGCAGTTTACGTACATTTCCCCCCCACAACAGTCCCATAAAGTGGAACAAAAAATAATGAAAAATGAAGCAGATCTATCTCTTATTTTTATTCCATTCACCTATTTCTCCATGAATGTTAGGGCCCATGCCACAGAGTTTTTATAGGCTCTGCTTCCAGCAGCATGGCATTTGCAAATATGGTTCATTTATTCATTAAATATTTTCAGTGATTACCAGGCACCAGAAACGGTGCTAAGTGATAGGGATAGAAAAAGGAAAAAAAAAGTGAATGCTTAGGTAACAACTTTATATCTGATATAAATAATCCTGTTAAAAGAAGTTGGGTGACCTGAGACTCAAATGGACAATTTTAATATCTGACCTGAATACTACTTATATGAAGCTCTGAATTTCCCTGTGTTCATTTGTGCACTTATTTTCCCTGCTCCTTTTCCTTGTTTTGGTCCAGATGATCTGCTGAGAGTGGAAGGAGCATTCTTTACGCTTTCTCAAGCCTTGCTATGAGAGCAACGGATCCCCTGTGGGGTACGGTCACTTGGTAACTGAAGCCAATAGGGATTGTTTATGGAGTAGCCAAAGGAATGCATTTGTTAAAATTGAAATTATAATTGTGCAAACATTTAAATCTTTGGAAATTCGAACTAAGTATCATTTAAACATAAAGGATGAAGTTCAGGCTCAATTTTAGAAACTGCTTTAATGCGCCGAAAGCAGGCGCTTAACATTCAGCACCATTGGAAGTCGCTCACAAGTTCAGGATGTTTTTTTAATGGTTACATTATCAATGTTCATTTTGTTCAGCTACATCGCAATCGTTCTCAAAAGGTAAACACTGCAGTGCGCTTTAAAATGAGTTTCCTGACAAATGCTGGGTATGCTGGGACCAGTCGTTGCTGAAATTGCTTACAAAATAATTCTGCAAATCTCCTATTTTCTTACCATCTCATTCCTTACCCTAATATGGCGTGGGACCAGACTGCAATTACATGTCCACAATTACTTTATTATATGGGTGAAATATACTCCTGAAGCTCTGATTACCTTTTCCATACACCATTCGCCCTGACCTGCTGAGGGCTGTCAGCGGCGCTTCCTCGGGACAATCATCCATTCTTAGCTGTTTGTGTTTAAACCCAGAACACCACAAATAGAAAGTACCCCTCTCTCTCCTGCTGGTGAATGTTTAATGTTCGAGCATTTATAATAATTCAGAAGACTTCATTAGAGCAGCTTGTGGGATGAGGTGTGTGTGTTTTAGGATGGTGGATATTTATCTGTGATCTTTGTGAAAGAGAAAAGAAAAATGAAAAAGACACAACATTAATAGTGTGTTTGTGTCTGTAGCAACCTGAGCATTATGTCACCCAATGCTGGAGCGCCTGTTCCCTGAAAGAGGCTGTTTAAGATTTTCTACTTCAAATAATTCACTCACAAGCTCTCTTCTCCGTAATTGCTTTTTATGGGGGGAAATGATGCAACTCCGTTCGGTGTCCTTAAATGGAAACTGGAGTGCCATGTATTCAAATATGGAATACATTTACATTTAACTACAAAATCAAGAAACCTTTCTTTTACAATACAAAGGGAAATAGTCTCAAAAAAAAAAAAAAAAAAAGCCAGTGCTTATGGTCTTTGAGAGTCTTCCAAAAAAAGACTTGGTTGACTTTGGAAGCCATATGGTACAGTCTGTTACCCTCCTTAATGACATTTTCTTTACCATTGTATTTCACTCACAAACTTACTTACACTAGAACAACTATGTATTAGGCTGTCTCATAAAGTTTTGACATTTAATATATATATTAAAATATCATTAACTATATTAAAACTAGTTAACTATATTTAAACTAGTTGAAATATAATCGCCTTATGTGTTTCCTGCTGTCAGATCCAACAGAGTTATTTCTTCCCTTGTTGAAAAATTAGAATTGAGTCATATGCGAATACTCTACAGGTCTATGTATTCATATAAGTCTGTAATGCCTAATGTTCTGGAATATTCAGATAATTGATTGCATACTCTGATTTTATTCAATGCTTACATTTATCAATTACTGTTTGAAACAAAATAATTGTTAGTTTATTTGGTACTAAACAATGTGGTGTCTGTCTTCCACGTAACTTCTTATAATTTTGTGGGTCATTAGTAATGATAATGAAATCCACTCATTCAATGATCTTATTGCTAGCTTTCTGTGGTAGAAAGAAGATGAAAAGGGAATCCTAGGACTTAAATGCTAATTATTGGACAGACCACATGATGTGGGACAAGTTACATATTTCTCATCTCTTCTCTAACACTAAGGGCTTGATCTCAAGCCCGCCTGGTCGTGTGGCTCAGTGGTTGAGTGTTGCCTATAAACCAGGAAGTCGAAGTTTAATTCCTGATCAGGGCACGTACCCAGGTTTTGGGCTAGATCCCCAGTGGGGGGCAGGCAGGAGGCAGCCAATCAATGATTCTCATCATTGATATTTCTATCTCTCTCTCCCTCTCCTTTCCCCTGAAATAAGTGGAAATGTATTTAAATAAATAAATAAAATTCTTCCCTGTCCAGAGAATCAAGGGATTCCATATAGTTGTCAAAGAGTCAGCTCCATAATATCAAGAGGTCCTGTGGATAAAAGCAACCGGAGCGATTACAGACACCAAATTAAAAATCCTAACGGTGTTGTCATTTATTACATACCTCTCCAGGATCCATCATAACCCCATCAATTTAATGATAGGAAGCTCAGCAAAGTAAATCCAAGGGCTAAAACTCAGAGCAGACACTGAGCACGGTTTTAACCAGTTCTATCTTAACCGAAAATGTCATTTCTTAAAATTGAGCTATCCCTGAACCATTTTGGCTAATGGAAACTTGAGTTTATATTAAAGTATCAAATGTTAAAATGTTTCTCCCATATTTAATGTACAGCTGACCCTTGAACAATGTGAGGATTAGGGGTGCTGACCCTCACGCAGTACAAAAATCCATGAGTAACTTTCAACTGCCCCAAAACTTAACTAGTAATATAGTCTACTGTTGACTGGAAACCTTACCAATAATATAAAGTTGATTAACACATATTTTGTTTGTTATATAGATCATGTGCTTTTCTCTTTCAATGAAGTAAGTGAGAGAAAAGAACACATTCTTAAGAAAATCGTAAGGAAAATGCATTTATAGTACTGTATGTATTTATTGAAAAGAAATCCAGGTATAGTTGGATCCACATAGTTCAAACCAGTGTTATTCAAGGGTCAAGTGCACAAGCAGGGCATGTTGTAGATCATAAGTTAGGAAAGAAGGTGGAAAATCAGAAGTCACTGGAGATGGGCAGCCGAGGTCCCAGGGAGTTGGGAAATAGCTCAGCCTGTAGGAGAAAGCCTGGTATTCACATCCACGCATCCTGAACTAAAGCAGTTTCCTGCCCAATCTCATAAGTGTGTTATCATCATTATTAGGATTCTGACATTGCTCTAACAAATACCAGCATGGCTGTTTTAGGCAACTTGAAAGCTTTATTTTAAGCAGAGAGTGTGCAGGCCTTCAGAACGGGCCTGCCTTCCATCACCCTGCTCCATCGTTCACAAATATAATGTCAGCAGGGTACAGGAGGCAGAGTTCCTGACTTCACAAAGTTCAGGGTTGGGGAAAAAACACACAAGTTTATGCTTGAAAAATAAAATGTTTAGGTAGAATAGCGTGAAAGAGAAAATACATTCTTAGCACTAGATCTTCCGTCAGTCACTCTTAACCTTTCTGGTTCACGTGTACAAGCAACTATTCTAGAATTTCTGACATTGTACTTGAAGAATTAATAGGTCAATGCCTTCAAAACAAAGTTTCAGAAAATTGAAAGAAGACCTTTCCACAGTTACACCATTCCCTAGTGCATCCTCCACACCGTTGAGCCTGGCTGTGGGCATTCTCCTAGGTACCCATCAAGTCACATGTGGGGCACTTCCTGCAGCTGCCCTGTTCCTTTGACTTTGCCCCATCGTTGCTCCTGCACCTTCTAACTTAGCGGCAATAGGACCAGCTGCTCAGCGGCATTTCCTGGCTGCTTCGCGTGTCCGGTCCCGTCAACGCTCTCCCTGGCCAGGTAGCGCCATAAGTCATTCATCTCAGTTAAGGCAAAGATACATTTTACATTTTGATCAAAGCTTAGATATTTATCATAAAGAAACTTACAAATCGGCTTTACAACCACTAGTTAAAGTGGTATCGAAGATAACCTGTATAAGGCACAGGACACAAAATATTAAAATCATGTTCATGAAACAGTGTTTATATGTTTTTGAAGTTTTCTTAGTTCATTTCCAACTCCTCAAGAAAGCACTGGAGCCTTCTATACCAGCCTGCCCAGCCATTCAGTCTAAGGCCACAGCAGAAATTGAGTGCCGTTGAGTTGTTAGAGTTACCTAGATGGATTTTCCCAGCAGCTCTGGTATAGGATGGACCCAAATAAGAGAGAGTCCTAAGCATGGAGCTTCGAGAGGCATCAGAGAACATTTTGGGCAAGTTTCTTTTCTTCCCTGTGCCTCAGTTTTCTCACCTGCAAAATGGAAACAATAGGGTTTCCTTTATAGGGTTTATGGTGAGGATTACATGATAGAAATTGTATAAAACACCACCCAGGCTGCCTGCAACAGTGTTTAGCAAATGTTAGTAGCTGTTGCTGCAAAAGTCGCTCTGGCTACATACCCAGTGCCAGAGGACTCCATGCTGTCTGTAAACTCCAACACCTGTGAAACTTACTAACCAGGCTTCCCTGGCGGCCCACAGACAGGTGTTGAAACCAGCGGTATTGTTGTAGGGTCACACCAGTGCAGTCACAAACCCGTTAGGTTATTACCGTGGTCCAATGGCCCGAACCATCCCAGAGGGCACTGCATTAGGGACACCTGACCTGAAGGTGCCAGCAGGCCTCCTGAGCCGCGGGTGCTCCCTCACATATGGCCCTGGGCACCTTCGGTCATGGTCAAATCCCCAAACAAAAGCTGACTCGCCAGCTCCAGTTGGCCACAGTAAAACATGTATCTCACCTGGGAGAGCCCTCCAGACTTGTTCCCTTAATAACTCGCTTAGATTAAATTTTCACGTTAGTAAACGGACACTGCAGGCCCAAAGAGATGTCAAACAGAAACGTTTCAACCTTAATAAGATGCCTCTAGACTTATGCACAGCGCACACCACTGGGTAAGGATGGAGAGGACAGGAGGCCGTTCGCTGAAGGAAATGGCGGCAGGTCCCCAGCCAGGCACTTCACCTGTTTCTTGGCTGTGCTTGCCCTGTGGTTGCCCCTGGAGGGGGGGGGGGTCACAAATCCACACGAGTCCACAGAAAGTGGCTCCTCCTGTGAAACTCTGTGCCTCTATGATCTCTTACTGTCTCTATAATTACCAGAAACTGTTATGACCTTTGTCTATGAAGCAGGAGCCACATTATCTTTGTAGAATTCTGGGTGGAGTTTTAATCGTTTATCTAAAAGATAGACTCATACTTTGTGTGTGAGAGTGTGTGACAAAGTTTGAGAATTCTAGGAGATTACATACAGGGCAATCTGGATTTCACCGAACGCAGTTTCACTATTACGCATTCCATGAACAGTGAGAGGAACTGACTTCTAAGTTGAGGGTATGCACTGGCTGTATTTGTTATGACATTTAGCTTTGGTTTTCAGCTAGTAATCAACAAAGTGCAAAGGAGATAAGATGGGCCAGTAATTACCTGCATATTAACGATCAAACAAAAGCTTTTCAAACCACTAACATTAGGAGTGCTAATGTGTGTTAAAAATTAAACTAATTAAAGTCATTTTTAACCATATTAGTCCATTTCACCAGGTGAAAATAAGAGCATGAAAGAGACATTACTATTCCATTTATTCCTTTATAGTAACTGATAATGAGATTATGCTTTAATTGATAGGGCCACTTATCATTTTCAAGGCATTCGTTACATATGTTTGAAACATATAACCACACTTTGGAATGAGGGAGTGGGATATTTGGATCTTCATTTTACAGTTAAAGAGACTGAGGATTAAAGCACTTAAGTGAATTATTTAAAATCATGTGGCTATTAAATGACTGAATAGGGATGTGTTAAATGAGTGAGCTGATAGCAATACATCTCCACATATCTACTCTACAATTTTTGAAGCAAAGTGATAATAACCAGCATGTCTGCCTAAACATTCAAATCATTGGCTCAGTGAGGACACCTAAGGAAATGTTAATTTATTTCACCTTTCGAAGTCTTGTTTTCAAGGAATATGCAAGAATCTGCTTCTCCTTGTTATTTTTAAAATGACTTTTCTTGCAGGATACTCTTGAGAGAATTGAATGCACCTACAGTCAAGATTGACAATGCAAGGAAGTTCCTTGAAGCGAATATTAGAAATCTCATGTGTAATTTTTTTTTTTGATGTATTGGAATGTGGGCAAAACATATCTCTGAAATTTCTATGGTTAGCCAGAAAACTGACTTTTAAAGCAAATGTTTCCTCTATGTATCTAATGGCAAGGTCAAATTCTGTCTTAAAACAAGTGACCTCAATTACTTAATTCAATAAAAATTAGCAAAACCACAGAAAAGACAATAATGATCAGATATGATTCCTGCCCCCAGGCTCTTAGAACATGATGGGCTGCCTAAGAAATTTGCATCATGAGGATATAAGTTAGTGATGGTACAGTAAAAAAAAAAAAAAAAAAAATGCAAATGTTAGTAAAATTTGAATAATAGTATCTAAATATTAGGAGAAGACATCATTATCCAGTCTTCCCCTGTTTCATTATATTGGGATATAATGTAGCAGTGGGCTTTTTTTGTGCTACTACCAAATATAGTGACATCAGTGAGACAAAAAGGCTCTTTGAGTGTCCTTTCTCTAGCAACCAGAGGCAAGGCGACTAAAATATGTGTCTCCCGTATAGAGTTGTCTGTGAAAATGTCTACCTCCTTGGGGACTTAGATAACTTTGAAGAATAGTACTCATTCTTTGGAAATGTCAGACCTGTTAAATATTTCTTCCCAGTTTAGAAATCCTTCTACACCATGATGCATGCCAATTATTGGTTTGTCTTACTTAAAAAAAAAATTAATTACAAAGTCTTTTAAACCCAATTATTATTATGGCTTGTAATAATTAAAAATCTCATTATAAATCTTTTCAAACCCAATAATTAATAATATAATAAATAATTTTGATACTTATTGCATATAAGTCATACAAAAGTAAAGAAAATAAAAACTACTTTCCCTTCCAATCCCACCTCCAGAAGTAACCTTTGCTAATAGTTTAGTGTGTGCCTTTGTTATTTTTTTAAAGCATAAATATTTACATCATTAGAGACATATTGAGTATATTAAGCATTACAGACTCTGTAAAACATCTAATTTTAACTAAGTTAGAATAATGCTCTATTGTATTGTTTTCTTTTGCTTATCATAAGTTTTTAGTAAATAATTTATCATCACTTTTGAAAATTTTATGTTACAAGTGAATATTTTTCTTCTCTAATGTGACAAGCTGATGAGTAAGTACAAAGGATGTGACATTTTCTGAGAAAAGCTTTGTTACTGGCACTCCCCAACAAAAGTCAACCAAGTCTATAATTTATTTCTTCTGAGTTGCTTTAAAAAGGTTGAATTAATAAGAAAGAAAATAAGATTTGTAGGTAAGACACTCAACTTACCAAGTAACTCTGCGATTTAATTAAAACCATATATACAGAAGTGAGAGTGTATTTTTAAGCAAACAGGTCCTAGGTGCAAGTGAAACTGAGCAGAAAAGTTCATACCTTATAAGAGAGAGATGATTTCATGTGAGTTTTCTAGACAGGTACTCCTCATTATAAAATTGTAGACATAGCTATATAAATTTAATTATTTTATTAGACTTAAAAGATCTATTTACTGAAGTAACAGCATTCACAAGAGTTGGCTCAAAAGGATTTCTAGCAACTGAAATATTTCAAATAGCAGTAATGTACTCAGCACTTAATCTATGTCTAGATATAACACAGTACACAATACTCATTCAATGGGTGTTGACTGAGCAGTTACCAACTTTGCTTGATTCTACCGGGAATTATAATAAGAATAGACACAGGCTGTTCTAAGATTATTAAGCTCTATAAATGCTTTCGCCTACGTTATTTCTTAGCAGTGGACACTGTTCTAGAGAAATGAAGCTCAGGCAGTGAGTAATGAAACCGGAATCAGAAGGAGGCCGTCACCTTGGCACCTACACAGGAAGGATAAAAGTGTCAATTGCACAAGTTCTACCATGACTCCATCCCATGCCCTTGGTGAAAGTGCTAATAGATCTTCTGACTCTTCTTGCTAGCTCAGGCACAGCTCCCGATTCCACTTCTAGATGCTCACTTGTTAATTTTTTTTATCCAACTGGTCACCTGCTTGCCAGTCCTGTCCAATGCTCTTTCCACTGGGCTTCTCAAGCGTACACCATCGTATCAGAGTAATAAACATTCTTAGTGCACTTATTCTGTCTTAGGCATGGAGAGTTAAAGGGAAATAGGATATGGTCACTGTCTGGAAAAGCTCACAGTCTAGGGGGCAGATGGACACATGGATAGGGAATTACAATATTGTAGGCTGAGCTAACGTAGAATAATGCACAGGCAGGACAAAGGGAGGCCCCAATCCAGCTTCAGCTTCAGGGGAGACTTCCTAGAGGAGAGGAGATGCTAGGCATTGAAAGATCAACAAGAACTAGCCAAGTGAAAAGATGGGAAGAGACCGACATGAGCAGTGGTGTGGGTGTGAATCATCCTGAACTTTGGGGAGCTGCTTGCACATTGGTTTTTCTAGAACAACAACTGTGAGGGCTGGGGGTAGACTCTAGCCTCATGGCTTATGTGTAAGAGCTTGGCATTATTTGTTGATATTTATAAGAAGCAAGTTAAAGTTTTGTTTTGTTTTTAAGGAAGTGACCTATCAGAATTATATTTTAGAGAGATTATTTTGGCTTCATTATAGTGAGTAGTTTTTAAGAACAAGATGGATAGCAGGAATACCAATTTGAAAGCCAACAGATTGATAATTTTCCAACTTTTAAGAATAGTGGCTAAAGATTTAAAAATAAAAACAAATCTTATGCTGAAATTTAATAAATACTGGAGATAGAAAAAGAGGAATCCTAGGGCTTGCTGGAACAAATTTTAGAAACCATTGATCTAGATAAAAATGAAGGGAGAATGAAGTGGCAGCATTGATCTATCATGGCAGAGATCAATGGAAAGATTAGTGATGTATGCAGGAGGAAAAAAAATCAGATGTGGATGATTGGTTGGATGCTAGTCACTGAGAAAGAAAATCATTTTCAACATGATAACAACATTGATTGATACCATGTACCTGGCATGAATGAAGCCCTGTGCTGAGTACATGAATTATGTAGTTCTTACAACAACCTTATAAGAGAGATGCTAAAATCCAGATCTATCTGTGTTATCCAAAAAGAGCTCATTGGGGATGAAGAATAATAGGCCAAGAATGGAATCAAGGGGCAGCCCAAACTTTGTAATAAACATAGGAAGAGATTTCAAAAAAGAAAGAAGGAAATAACAGAGAGAACCAGGATAGAGTAATGTCGTGGAAGCCAAGAGAACAGAGAGTTCTGGGGAGCATGCTCTTCATAGTGAATATTATATTAAGATAAAGACTAATACATGGTCACAAAATTTGCCCATGTGGATGCCATCATCAGCTTGATGAAAATAGTTTTAATGGAGTGCTGAGTCTCAAAGTCAGATAGTGATGGACTAAGGACTGAGAGGAATTGAAACTATCCAGGCCCGGAGTATGGATGGCTCTTCAACACATTTACCTGAGAAGGCAAGGAAAGCGATAGAGTAGTGGTTGTGGGAGACAGAAAGCCAGAGTGGTTGCTTTTGGATAGGAGAGACTTGAGCATACAGTCATGCTCTGCTTAATAAAGGGATACACCCTGAGAAATATGTCATTAGGCAGTTTGGTTGTGGTATGATGGTACTACTGAAAAGCTCTTAGGTCAAGGCAAAACTTTAAAAATTACAGTGTAACTAGCATGCTGATGATAATTTTCCTTCAGATGTCTGCAACAGAATTTTATAGAATATTTACTGGGAATATGAGTGTGTTGTGACATTTTCAATAGCTGTTGCAGAGAGCAAAGTTTTGCTAGGTAAAACAAATCACAACATCATAGCATACATTTTCCTTTTAGAGACTCACATTTTAGTTTATAAAAGGCTCCAAGAAGTCATGCTGGATTATTATTTGTATAACTTTGTGTAACCCAGTAGAACACACTTGGGAAACAATGATTTCACATTTGGCCATAGTACAAGGAAAGCACCTGACCATGTCAATAACCAGCAAATTGAGTCTAGCGGGGACTTTAGTCTGAAGGGCCATCACTGGACTGTGCTGGACATAAAGTCTTCCAGAGTAGTTGGCTCTGTTTGCTCGCAGAACTGATGGCCAGGGCTTTGAATTAAGTAAGGCTGGTCTTGTTTCCCGAAAGCTCTTACATGTCACCAAGGAATGAATGGAATCCCATGGTAGTCACTAAATCTGCGAAGTCACTTCCAACAGGCACCACTGTGTAGTAGGGCTACTTGAGGGAATTGCAAGAATTCTAACTGACTGAACCCCAGATTACAGAAGGGATAAAAGATGTCACTATGAAGGTCCCACAACCAACTGAACGGCTGACTAATAACTGAGGCTTGTTAATCTGTTGTTATCAGCCTTCTGTTTTATCCTCCTAAAGTGAGAAAACACACAATAGGAAGTGACTGAGAGATAATGTCTGTAACATACAACCCTAACCCTGTATGCTATGTCCTGAGTGTGTTTGCCATGTGTACTGTCAGCATTAGGCTCTCTTAGCAGGCTTTTTGGAATGTGAGTTGAATGAGGTTAAGCTTTATTAAGATCTCAATTTCCAGTTGGTGATGGGATGCTATTATGAGTTATTTTTAAGCCTATATGCATTTTATCTTAAATAAACGGGTGCTGACACATTTTGAAGTCCATCTAAGTTTAAATATTTCATTTCACTAATAGTTAATACCAAACTCAGTATTCTTTTTACTTGATAGGAGGCTATCTATGTGATCTATAACTTGTGGCTAATAGGTACCTCCTAAAAACTGTAACCATGTCGCCGTGGAAGGAAGAGTATCCAAACATCATCAGTTGTTTTGATTTGCAAGAGGTGATGCATTGTCTGTGAGCGCTCCAGCTTTTCTTACACCACAGCTACCTCATTTGCCAAATATGGGAATGATCCTTTGTTCATGTTAATTGAAAATGACATCCTTATTCATCATAGGCAATTTTTTTAGTCATTAAAATTCTGCCCAAAGCCTATCCAACCGAGGGGAACGGCTAAGTAATACCCAGGGCTTGTTAATCTATTGTTATCAGCCTGCTGTTTTTATCCTCCTGACATGAACAGAAACAGGAACTCTGATGTTCAAACTTTGCCTCTCTTTCTACACCCAAAATGTAATTCTAGAGCAATTATACTCATGACTGAGAAACATATTTTTGGCCTAACTTATCCAGAAAAGGCCTAGAGTCTTTCATTTCACTTGAAGGTTCAAAGAGTGATCATATTCCCATTGGAAATATAAATTTTTATGATATATTTTTTTTACATAGTTACTTATACATGGATTAGTATACAATTGAGCTACTGTATAGTGCAATTGATTCAGATAGTGAGCTAAAATTAACTTCTAAAGTAAAAAAGATTCCTTTAGAAATAAGTCTGGGCCTCAATTAAACTGCTAATCACCACCTGAATGAAGATACAGGCATAGGCTGTATCTGTTTCATGTCTTATTCTTTCCTTGTGACCTTCTGAGAAGTAGTAAAAAACACATTAAAATAATTTATATTAGATGTCAAAAATGTGTTTTACTCTTTTTATAATAAAGGTTTCCATCCTTTTGGTTAAATTTATGTTTATATTTGACACTTTCTCGAGGTCCATAAATCCGTGCGACAGTGGAGTCCACACACACCCAGTACCCAGAGCCAGGTTGAGTCGCATTTGGACACATGACATAAATAAAAGTGGTTTTATATTTCACCTTCATCTGGTAGGTGAGCACTCCACCTTTTCTTGTGAAACATAATCGGTTGTGACATGGCAAAATTAGATCCTGGCTATTTATTATCTTCTGAAATCAAACCCCATAACTGGGAAAGCATGTGGTAGGTCTGCTGGGCAGCTTGCATGCAGAGAGGAAAGGGGGGCTTCCCAGTTTTCTAAGCTCAAGGTGATTTTCCCCAACATCGTGAACGTTTTAATGAATTACCCTGAAAGACTGAGTAAATTATTATTTGAATACTTTATGGTGTTACATGTTAACATTTCAAGGACAAAGTGCTATACTTTGCTTTTCAACAATGCCTCATCTGTCGGAATATATCTTTGAAATTTATGTAGTGTGCTGCGGACTGCAAGGGGGACACACCTGGAGTCCTATGAATTATTAGGGGACACCAAAGTCAAAATGTGATCAATTCCACAATAGAAGGAATACTTATCGATATCTGATTTCCAGTTAGAAATGAACAAAATCAACAGTGAAATTGACGAGCTGCATTTCCTTAGAATATGTTAAGTAAACGTCACTTTCCTTAATGAAGTTCTGTTTAATCCTTAGCAAAGATGAAAGGCTAAGGAAATGCCGCCAAATCAAAACAAAGCAAATGTCATGAGAATGGTTTGGGGCCCGGCAGCTTGGCCCAGGATCCATGCTTCCCAACATGTTGGGAGAGCTGTGCTCTTATGTTTATGCTTATAGATGAAAGGTGTTTCTACTCAAATATCGAAGTCTTTGAATGTACACCCGAAAAAGCACTCTTCAGTTTGCCGAAAGCTTCCTTGCTGAGTTTGACCAAGTCTGTTTAAATGTAGAAAGTGCATACATAATATGTCATAGTCTGTTTAGTTGATCCTCGTAACCAATAACAAGCTTCTCTCTGCAGATATAATCTCTCTCCGTGAGAGCACTCAACCTTTTACTAACTTCATCCTACCATCAGTAGATTAGATTAAGTCCCCATTTACTGCATCATATTAATATTTTCAATGGCACACTAATCCAAGAAATAAATGTGTCAGTTTCTATGGCTACATTGTAATGGGCATAGCCATCAGAGAGTGCCTTAAGGCCACACATAAAAGACTTAATGTACAGATTGAATAGAAGCACATTATTTATTACGAAGCTATCAAGCCGAGAAATTTAGCAGTCTCATTTTTTAGATTTGCTCATTTGACCTGGGCCAATTTGTCTGACTGATAATATTGAATATTTAGTATCACAATGTTTTTGCAGACGTAAGAATAAAGTGTTTCATACTAATTTGATTCAGAACAGTGTGTTGAATTGAATGATTTTATGTCCCTGAGATGTTATAAATTCTTTCTTAGTTTTAGTGACTTAAAATTTAAGGCTTAGGCTCCTTTGTCATACTGAGGAGGGGAGTCTATTTGCAAAGACAATAACAGAAAGAAAGGGAAACAAATGGAGTTGGCCTGATTCTGTCATCTGGGCATGAACGAGTTGGAAGAGATAAGAACAAGGGTATAATTGGGGCACAGAGGAATGTGTTCCCCACAGCTGCCCACACCCCAAAAGTCAAACAAGGTTTTATTCCCTGTGAGCTTTGGTGGGATAGTTTGATTCACTCTGAAAATTGTAATGAGACTAAAAGGAAGGAAGGTTTGTTTAAAAAAAAAAAATCTCATTCTTTTTCTCCCAAACCTCAACCCTCCCTATCCTTTTTATAACAAGAGAAATTCTGAGATCCTTTGCTTAACTACAAGGGGCCGTCTCTCGGCACAAAGCCTGATGCCGCCTTCATTATATTTACATTTGAACTAAAAAGTGAAATTGAAAAGAATTTCATATTGGTTATTTGGCATCATATAATTTAAAAAAAATCGAACATGTTTGCCTGGATTCATTTTTTCTTAAAAGCGAATGTAAATAAAATTATTTAGAATTTGAATGAAAATGAAGGGGATTGCTAGTAGAATATCTCTCAGATCAAATGAGATTTTTGGTCAACTGTATAGGGTAGTACCTATACATTTTTTAGGCAGATGTGGAGGGCCCAGTTCTGACTCTCCATGTTTTATGGTTCTTTGCTTGGTTTGTTTATTATTTGGCATGATTTATCATTTAAGCAGATGAAAAATCTGGACTTACTCCTAGAATATTCATTGGCATATCTGATTATATTTATACTTGCCATTACATTTGGAAAAGTATATTTCAGTTTGGGAATTGGAGAAAGGATATTTAAAATGTGTGGATATTTTATGATGTTGTAAAAATCGGTTAAAAGACAACATTATTTTTTCTAATATTCCTTTGTACTTTCTTAAAAAGCTACTAACAACAGTGTAGATTGTAACATTGACAAGAGCTGGTGTTTCTAGACTTTCACATGTCAATGAAACAGTGTAAGGAGGCAATGGGAAGAAAAGAGAGAATTTGCAGAGCATGTTAGAGGCTTTAACTGAGTCCTCCCAGTCTATCGAAATCTTAAACTTTATGTTCTGGAAAAATCCATTTCCAACAAATCAAAATAACCTTCATGACAACATTTCATTGGCTTCAATGCTAAGGAGAAGTAAAATATTTGAATAGTAGTAAAAGTTGAGAGCAGATAGAAAGTTGTTATTTAAGAATTAGTTTGGAATAAAATGTCTGCATGAATTGGTATATTTTTTATTTTATTAGAGAATATAAGCTGTCACTCTGTAGAAAGTGTCTAAGACAGATTTTTATAGCTGCTTTCCAGGCCAGCATGAACACAATCATCCTCTCATTTTTCTCAGAAGTGAATAAGGCTCTTTGTTCTTAAAAAAATCACATATTTCTATCATTTTCTTTGTCTTTAGAGTGTTTGGTTTATATTTTGATAATACAAACATAATATTTTAAGGCTTCTTTTAGAATCCAAAGCCCACTTTAAAATAAATATACACTTTATAAACTAGTGAGTGTGGTAAGTATTTGGGCTAGTCATATCGAAAGCTATTTAAACCTGTGATTAAAATAAATGTTTTCTACCATGAAATTTCTTATAGCACGAGCATTAAAAAGATTATAGACCTAAAACATTGAATATAGTGTGGTTTTCATAAAAACATTCACATAGCAACAAGTGTCTTCTGTATTAACACATTTCAATTTTCAATCCCAGTTAGAAATATGAGGGTTGTTTTCTATTCTGCTACTAAGGCTTGTTTCTGAATTTAGAAGGAATAAATGCAAATAGATTCTTTCAGCAGAAAACGCAAAAGGAAATTTCTTGCGTCTTGCCCTCTTGGTTCCTAAAACAGTGAGTTATCGTTTCTCTCTCCCATGGTCATTAATAATGACAGATGCACACGGTGCAGAGTTCACCTACATTATTGTCAGTAACGGGGCTGGCAAGAGAATATTTATTACAAGAGGAGGAGGGACAAAGAGACATGATGTTGAAACAAAAGACAAGAGCAAAGTTCAACTGTTTTTTTTTTCCTATTGAAATAAAATATTCTTCCCTAAGCTTTCTTATTAGCATTTATGTCAAAGCACTCTTATTGCAAATATATTTCATTTCCATTTCCATAACTGTTCTTTGTAGTGTTGACTTAAAAACAGAAATGATCAGGTACTCGTTTTTATTTTTCCAGTAAAACTGTCTAATAACCAGGTCTATTAGAATAACTTAAAATATTAATTGAATTATTGAATAGGAGGACTGTTTGATTGTTAAAGTCCCTTTTCTCCCTCCCCCCACCCCCTTCTAATGTGATATATAGGGCTAAAAAGGATTTAAAACAGGAACAGCTACTGATATAAATACTGATTTGAAATTGTGCTTAAATAGATATTATAAGATGTGAGTTCCAAGAGGAAGATTTCACAAAGCACATTCATGTAGCCTTTCCTTGCCTTTCTCCCTACCTTTTCTCTCCTTCTTTCCTCTGTCCTACTCCTCACCACCCACCCCTTTCGATTTTAGCCCATTAAGACAACTATACTTGGAATTCCTTTCCTGAGTTAGTCTGTTGATTGTCCATTGAGGTACAAAGGAAAGCCTGTCCTTGGAGTCAGGTTTTCTCTGCCTATCCACACTCCCCACCCCCATCTACAGCAGCAGAAGTCCAGAAATAGCCTCTTCAGTGCAAATCTTTGACTGACTGTGAATTCTTTAAAATAATGATGATGGGGGTAGGGTAGAGAGGAATGAGATTAGATGAATGTGAGATTCTTTTCCTCCCTAATTTCAGAATAAAGGAAGGAAAGGAATGGGAGACACAGCTTCCTTCTTCCACTAATATATAGAGAAATAACAAAATCCACAAGTGTGGAGATACTCAAATGAAGACACATTGAGAGAAAACTTCCAGGCTATTTTATCAACTGACAAAGTTTCAACATTATTCTTAAGAACCATTTTAGTTGTAAGGAAGATACAGTCTAGGATATGGCACAAGGTAGGTGTACCATACATTTTAGATTCATTTTTTCTTTAGGGCAAAATCCATATCTTGTTCATTTTCCTATCCCCTTTAAGAAAGAGCATCATGCCCACCCCCAGATGGAAATAAATACGTGATTAATGTATGTATGAAGGTAGAGATGTACAGGGCATAGGCATTATTAATTAATTAATTTTAATGGAAATTCAAGGTAATGATAGCAGTGTAATCATACTGTTTGCAAGCAAACCCCCAGTACTGGTTGTAAGTAAATTTCACAATGCTATGCCCCAAAGACCCCATGCATAGGGTTCGGCCAAACTAACTCACTGAAAAGTGATGTTTTCAATTCACATATCCACTGTGGAAGATACTCTTCAAAAGCAGACTTTTAAGGCATGAGTGGCTCTCCAAAACCTTTTCCAAATTAAAATCAAACCAAAGAAATAAAAAGTGTTACAAAATAAATTTAAACAGATACCCAACAATCACTAGTTATGGGCCTATTGAATGATATTAACAAGAGTAGGCAAGATTAGAACTCCACTAAGAGGATGTTGCAGTTTAAAAAGCTCTCCTCACATAAGTCAGAATGAATTCAATCGCTGCTTTTCTTGACTGGAAACACTCAGGTCTGAGAACCAAATTAAAACAGATTTCTTTGATTATTATGGCTCAAGGTAAAATAATTTTATCTCATCTTCCCTTTATAAATATTTAATGATCCAATTTAAATGATGGGAAAATGGAAAGAAATACAGGCACATGTTTTTGGTGAAGGTCTAGTGTTACAATAGCATGGAAAGTCTGCCATACAGCGTTTTCTTTTTTCAAATAACTCCCAATTGTCCGTTATCTATGGCTTTATAAGACAGAATGGAGTTACCTAATATTTTTTTTTGCCTTAATTTCATCCACTCCTTCACGGTTGCTTTGAACATGATGCCAAAGGAAGCCAGTTCTTTATCCGGCCTGGCAAATCTCAATTATTAGAGCTTTCCCAAGTAACACGATCAATAACTTCAGAGGTGCGTTATTCTACTTCTCTTAGACGTCATGTAAAGACACTTTTTCATATGCTGCTCCTCAGAGATAATGAACGATGCTCTGAACATGCAATCAAAATGTGAAACGTAAAGCCACCATATACATACAGAGTTCCTCTCCTGTTGCACGATAACAGAAATCTAGAGCACCTTAAGCAAATGAGTAAGTATCACTTAGGGAATTGTAGGAGTCTTGTATAGGACCCATGCCTAATTTTCTTCAATTTCTCAACTCATTCGGGCTGTGATCCTGAATTAATTGGAAAACTCCTTCTCTGTGCAGAATCCAATTCCTCCCATTTCGAAACCTTCCATGTGCACCATCAGATACAGCTGGTGAACCCTGGTCATTCCCACCAGTCTTCAGGTGGATGCCGCCCAGTGAAGGGCTGCTGTCCCAGGCTCTGCAAGGAAGACTGATGACTATCACAGCTTCCCATGCACTGCAGGGAGGGTGGCTGCTCAGGCCACTTGCTTTGCCAGGCCTGTTCTATCACAAAGTTCATAGACTGGCCCTTGAAGTGGGATTACAGTTCTCAGTATGCGGAACACAGGGTTTCTTCTTGTATTATTATTATTGATTAGTTATCGTATTATTTTCCATAGAAACAACTGTAAACCTACTTTTGTCCACCCCTGTAGAGCGCCAGTAGAATTAGGCCTTATGATTATTGGTGATAGTACTAATATTGACCCTCACTTAGCTGTTTGTGTGGGTAATTCTTTTGCTCCATTCCCTTGATTTCTTCATTTATTTTCTCCCGAGTTGGTTCATTTTCTCCGTGTGATAGTCCATGCATCCGCAAGTGCAACCGAGGCCGCGTTGGAAGCAACAAGCCGGCCCTTACTTCATTTAACGTTTGTTTTATCGTGAGTTAGGGGCTACAACGGTGGTTCTAAACACAGAGTTGCCAGATTTTCCATCGCCTCTGTTCTTTATAGTCCTTTTTTAATAACACATTTTCTATAATCCCAGTCCTTAGCAAACAAGCAAGAATCAATAAGCATTGAACTTCATTCAAGTATCAACCATGTAAATAAAATGTCAGTTGTGTAGGCGCTTAGTCCACAAAGGCCTTGGTCTTTCATCAGGGCTATCCAGGCCCTTCGACTCCCACCAGGAGGGAATCAGGCAGGGGCTGTTTTCTGTGCCACAATAGGCACACCTATCTTTGTATACGCAGCGTGCTTCTCCTGGTCATGTTCCATGTCAGCAGTGCCTGGCTTTGCTCAGCAGTCTTTCTGACGAAGAACTGAAGGAGACGCTGTAAACTCCCACGAGTTCTAAAGAAGAGGTGGAATATTTATGTGCAAGCTCACCTGGGAGAGAGGGAGCTGGAGTTGCGGCACAGACATTGGGCACCTGAGGGCTTGTTAGGAAATAGTATGCTCAATGGTAGAACGATGGTACTCAAAACAGATTTAGCTCGATTACTCCCACGGTTATGGACTTAAAAACACAAGCCGAACATTTCTAATTGCAGAAAAAGTGGCCCTCAGTGAGTGCAGGACAATGCTCAGAGACGTCCCCCACATCGGAGCTGCCTTTGCAGTCAGTGGGGTTCTGATACCATTGGTCCAAACTCTGTGGGGAACACAGGTCCTACAGGAGCTCTGGGAATCCACCCATGCTGACTCTCTGTCTTCTATTTATTTTATAAAATGAGAAAATGCTTCTGGCTCTTACCTGGAAAGTGCATGCTTGACCCAAATTCTTTACTTCCTATGTAGCAATGATTCAAGGGTCACATCTTCCCTCCGAACTTTTCCTGATCCCAGTTCCCCTTAATTTTTCTCTAATTTCAATTTTTATAACATTCAGAAGCAGTCAACTGTATTTTACACTTAATATTACACTATTTTTTTACTACATCTCATTATCACTTATTAATTTTTGTGTGAATAAATGATGTCTCAACAATAAGGTTCAGCTCTTAGGGACCAGGCATCTAGAGCCATGTGAATATTTTACAGGACGCATGGTGGAGAAATGTTAATTCAATGTTTATTGCTTGACCTATAATTAGTATTCTTACCAGGAAGGTGTTTCACTCTTCACCTGCTACTTTGTCTCTATTCTACAACTATTCAATACTTTGTTAAGAAATGCAAATTGTACAAAGTACATTTACTAGTTAGGTATCAACATATTTCTTGTGCACTCATCCTAGGAGTACTTAAATAGCAATATTGGCAGAGAACACAAGTTCTTTGTCTTTCTTCAATTGAAGTTTGATAGATATTTGTTCAGAGAACTGACATACGACATGTTTGCAGACAGGTTTATTATTGGAGAAATTTGGAATTGAGAGATGATGTAACTCGCCTAAGATGACTTATTCCTATGGTAGTGCTTATTGGCATGGATTGAAATGGAGAATTGAAATTATTATTCAGGCAATAAAAGCTTCTTAAAAAGCAAATTATATAAACACAAAAGAGAGGGGGAAATAAGAGCATGTTTAATGAACTTTGAAAATTAATGCCTTATTTTTGCATAATAATATCTAGAAGCCACTTTGGACCTATAGTATTTAGATGAAGGGTTTTAATGGAAGTGCCTGGTCACAACTCAGGGGTTTATTTTGGGGTTCTCTGGAGGGCAGAGGAACAAATAGCATTATATTATGTCATTTCTAGATGGAACACAATATTGTTTAAGTCAGATCTTCCAAATCTGTCCATGTGAAGACTCTTGATTTCCATTAAATAGATTTATGAAGACCATGAACATTCTTCTCTAGCTCAGAGATTTGTGTTTAGTTTTCTGGGATACTTTCCAATGATAATGTCTTGAAGACTCAAAATCTGTGATAAAAAACCAAGATAAAAGATATTCCACTATCTGTGCTGGCTTCAGAATAAGTTGTTCTCTGAATACTAGCCATGATCCCCATACCTCTGTCAGCCCCAAGAGCTATTAGGTTTCAAACAATGTATTTAGTGTGTTTTTGCTCAATAAAGTTTTGGGTATTTGCTATTGTTGTTGGTGGTGGTGAGGGGGTGTATGGTTTTTTTCCCACTTTTGAGGTTTTCCTGATGGGTTCTAAGGCATAGGAAAGGAATATTTAATAAAATGCAGATATTACAGTGTTACAGCATCTAACAATGTTTACATGATGCTGACCCTAAGTTGTTTTCATCCCTTCTAAGATGATGCACACTATTTAGATAGAAGTTTGCATATTCTCAGCTAGGGTCATTTATATGAGTTTTTGTATCATTAGTTGAGGAATTCAACTCCATTTTATCATTGTATATGTATAAGAAACCCATAAAAAGTGCATGTAATGTGCCTTAACTTTTAATTTAAAATTACACTTTTTAACCATTCAGAAGAGAGATAAAATGTGGGAGAATCATTTATTTGTAAAATTATTTGTACATAGCTTCCCTGTCATATATTTGGTGTAAATTAGATTAATTATTTTTATCAGGATTATAAATACAGGTATTCAAGTTTGCCAACAATTTTAAATAATGCCAAGTAATATAAAGATATTTTTGAAATTTTAGTAAAAATGTGAATATAAAATGAAATCATTATCATCTCTTATAATGCTTGTAAATAATAGATTTTGCTCTAGAAAAAGTATTGTTAAATTTACAGCACTTGAAACAACTGTAATATAATAATGGAAGAATTAGAACTGATACTGATAATGACATGCATGCTTAGTCAATGTAAGTAAGACACCATATAGCTGCAAAAGATAGTCTCATGGTCTAGGAAGATCTCTGTTGTCTCAAATTTCTTGTGATACGCAGCTATGAGGCTGTGTTCAGAGCAAGATACCAAACAATTATTTGTTTATTTCCCTAAAATATTAATTAAAAAATTGTCCTCTACATAAAGCAGTTTCCTCAGCTTTCATTGTTGAGTGGGAACCCTTCCTGCATCATTGGAATATGATGATGTCATTAATCTCCTGCAGTCCAGTCGCGACAAAACTCCAGTGATAAGAAAAGAAAAAGAAATTCAGCAATTTCTATCTACAGGGCAATATACTTAAGACATTATTACAAAAAGATCTTTTTCTGTGTGTGTCTATGTCAGAATGCCTTACCGATCAAGGAAGGATACCACTGAAACACATTTTTGATTGATTAGAAATGCAGAAGTCTTTTTTCCTTTTTTGGTTAGCATGTAGATCTATTTGTTTAGATAGTCTCAAATTAAACAAACAAATAACCATATATTTGAACTACAATGGATTTCAATTTATTCAACATTTACCTGAATATCTGTAATGTTTAATCTGCTAATCTTTGATGAGGTTGAGGAAAAGGAAAGGAGAATATAAGAAAAATAGAGGAAGCTCAGGCCTTTCAATAACTTAAAAAGTGATCTCCTTTGTATCATTTTATCTTTTTATTTATTTCTTTATTTCACTTTTTGGTTAATTGGTAAAATTATAAGAATTCTATAATACCCTGTCCAAAGGGAAATACAGTTTTAAGAAAGTAGAATAGAAAATTTATTTAGAACAATTTGCAATTTCTTTTAAATTCATGACTTATCTAGGTGTAACTTCTTTGGCCATAGCTCTAAGTAACTGGATCACAGCATGACAGAGCCAGTACTCTGGGCTACTCAATGACATTTATGACATTTATGCCATGAATCTTCAGAGCCACCTGTCGTTCGAACCTGCTTACCTGGGTAAAGGTCAATGGCAATTGTCCAAGTATCCTTTCAATTTTGCCTTCCTGGCCACAACCATGATGTTGTAACACTTCAGGGTATTGTAACCCCCCGCCCCCCCCCAAAAAAATAGTGTGTGAAAGTTTGGATATCTCATAATCATAAAATTAATGTGTTTTAATCTTTATGCATTTCTTTCTCCAGAAATTTTTTATATCTTTCACTTTTAAATGTAATACTTATTTTTTTAATTTATTTTTTTATTATTGCTTAAAATATTACAAAGAGTAGTACATATGTCTCTTTTTTTTCCCCCCTTGACCTTCCCCCGGCCTCCCCTATCCCCCAGTGATTTGTGTCCATTGGTTATGCTTACATGGATGCATAAAAGTCCTTTAGTTGATCTCTTTCCCCTCCCCCCCAACCCTCCCCGGCCTTCCTGCTGTAGTTTGACAGTCTGTTTGAATGTAATACTTCTTGAAATTAAAACATAACTGTGACCAGTTGTCATTTGACAATTGTCATTAATTTTGATAATTGAGCATTTTCTTTTCCAGAGATTAATATCCAAGGGAAAAAAGATACCCGGAGTGGAGAGCATTTCACATAACGTTTTGTAAACTTGTTCAGTTCCCAAGACCTAAGTAGTTAGCTATTGCTTTGGGGCATGTACAAAAGACGGCAAGCGTGTTACTGCAAGTGTGGATTAGATTAGGGCATTCTGAGGCTTGCTTTCTGCTCCAAACACCCCCCCCACCCCCCCAATTCCCACTCTTCCTCATTTCCTCCCTTCATTTAATGGAATCTCAGTTAATCAGACTCTAAACTTGCCTTACCCTTGAGTCCTTTCCAATTTTGGTGGACTTTCATGATTATTATAGATAGAAGAACAAAAGCAAAAATATATTTTCACCAAACTGTAATTTATAATGTAGCTGATAATCATTCTCTTCTATAGACGCAGTCCCTAGCTGAAAAAATCAGAAACACTGTTTTAAAGTGTTTCCTCGGTTTAAAAGATATTTCTAACTTTATCTGTGATTCATATTCTTTACTTGACAAGGATTTTTTTTTAAATTGCTTTTGTTTAGGATACAATTATGTGATAGTATTAGTCACCTCTAGGATTTCCCCTCAGAGATAATTGCAAATTTTTACCTTTTTTTCAAACTTTCTATCTCACTTTCCTCATCATTTTCAGAAGATGACCTTGAAACAAGCTTCAGAAGATAGAGGTCACTAAGTGAACAAGTACTTCCTCCTAGTCATAACATTGGACAGCCTGCCTGTACCCACTGGTCATCCTTTTTTGATGCTCTTTCTTGATCCTTCTCTCCCATGACTTCAGTCTTGAGTCTCCATGTGTTCTGAACATGCTCATGCCTCTTCCATCTTGCAAATACAGATGCTTTGAACCCAAGTTGCTTTTAAGCCTTTGATCCTATCTTCTTCCATTTCCAACCAAGATTTTTGAAAGGCCATGTTACACACTGTCTTCACCTGTTTTGACTTATCACTGCTCTCCACATTTCTTAGGCCCTTAAACATCAGTAATGATCTCCATGTTGCCAAATCCACTGGACACTTTCTCCTTGTCAAAATTTTCCTCTCAGTATCTGAATCCCTGTACAATAAATTATATTTTTTTCTTGTACCTTTCTGGCTGTTTCTTCCCTTCCTCTTCTTCTGTTGACCTCTTAGATCGAAGAGCCAGTGCTTTTTAATTCATGAAAAATTATAGTCTATTTAGGAGATGTCTCAGGATCAAGTGTGCTGAGCTTCTGAACAGAGATTAAGAGCTTATATCATAACTGCTAGCATTCCCCAAGGCTCATCCTTGGACCTCCTTTCTATAAACATGTTTTTTCCAGGATGACTATTCCAGAACAAATGGCTTCAACCACTGTTCATAAACTGATGTTTTATAGTGGGTTTCTAAACCTCTATTTTCAATTTCCATTTAGGCATCTGTAATTAAATATCCTCCATCTCAAAATCAAGAGATTCAAACACAACACCTTTCCTCCTATGTCTGCTGGTTTCTTTGCTGTCATCTCTAATGCATAGAATTGTACCAATTGCCTGTTCACCCAAGCCAACACCCTGGGAGGGATTCTCGATTATTTCTTCTTTATTGTCCTCTACATGCATTGGGTTGCCAACACCTCTGTGTTGAACTCATTCTCTCTCTCATTCACCATCCTGATTTCCTTTGCTATGTCCTCTCCTTGAGGTCAACCCTCTTCACTTCTCACCGGGTCACTTGAATAGCCATCCTTCTTGCTGTCAACACAGGTCCTCCTGGTTGGACTCCTCGCTTCCTCCCAGTTGCCTATTCTCAACACTTCCTCACATGCACTGTGTCCTTGAACCTGAATGCAACTCGCAGTTCCAAGCCACCATGAATTCACATGGGCTACTCTCCCTTTCTGCTTCACCTGGCTGACTCCTGCAAACTCTTCCCACATCATCCCTTCTAAGAGGCCTTAATGGCCCCACCGGACCCAGCTTCTGTTCGATGTGCTTCCTCTGAGCCCATTGCTGTCTCTGTGTACCTCGCCTTAACCTTAGGACAGTAGGTGATGTTGTAATTGTTGGTGAAGTGGTAACAGACCTAAGCTCCACAGTCAGTCTTGTGGTTGGAAGTTCCAACCACACTTCATGATGATAGCAAATTAACCTCACCTGTCTGTGCCTTGTTCCCTTCCCTAAACATGGAGATAATACTACCAACCACACTGGGTTATTGTAAAGATTAACTGAACAAAAAAACATGTAATAAATTCACTTAGAATGTCTGGTATACAAGAATAAGTCTTAATAAAAGTTGTTTTTCTTTTTATTCTTTCGCCCTCTTCTTTTCCTTCTTTCTCCTTTTCCCCATCTCTTCCTCTTTTTCTTCTTCCTCTTATCCCTTTGTTTTCTTTGTCTTTATTCTCATCCTCCCCTTCCTTGATCTCTATGAGTACTGAGACTATGTTATATTCAGTTCTGTGCTCCATAAGCTTGTCAGAAAGAATGTTATTATTTATAGAATATTGAAAAAGAATTGTTTATTTCTACATTTAAAAAATTATTATTTGTACCATTCAGAGTTAGTGAATATGTTTCAGTCTTGATGATAAAATACAGAGGTCTTCAGGAAACCTGTGTGAATGCTAAAAATGCCAGAATGAGATTCTATGTAAATACATGGTAAGCATAATAACAGTGTCAAACATCTATCTATTACTTTCCATATGTCAGGAATGGTCTGTACTAACTCAGACCATTATTGTCCCTACTTATAAGGTCTAGTATTCAGGTTATTTTTTCAGTTCAAATAGTTATATTACTTATTTTATGTATAATGTATATAGTAATTATTATTATAACTATACCTTTTTATAATAGAAATGACAGATATGATCATATAGCTGTAAAAGACAAAGAAATGTCATTTTTATCAGAGAAACATAGACAAAATATTTAGCGTGTCCAATATACAAATTAAATAGGTAAAATCTTTTTTTAAAACTTGTGCTCACAATGCTAATCTAGGATGGCGTTTTTAATAGGAGATAAGCTTCTCTTTTTTTGTAATGTAAGGAGCCTGATCCTTGAAATGAATTTTTGTCTCCACCATTTAGAATAGCTTTGGGCCAACCACGCTTGTGGAATCCATAATGCATTTGGAAGTAGGGAATGTGTTCAGAAATAATAATGTGTTGTGTTTGTTATTGTAGTTTTCAATTGGAACATTAGCTAAGCTATATCTTTAAGGTTGCTTTTTGTTTTTCTTTTACACAAATGAAGATGGATTCTAGAAAATTTGGTTTTCTATGCTTAAGTGAATCTGGAAAATGATAGCACACCAAATCCCCCTTGCAGTGAGATTAAGAGGAACCAAGAGGGTCTGCAGAAGAGGCACAAATTCAACTGAGTTGAACTTAGTGTTTCTTGAAATCCTCATCTTCTCTACCCCACTATCAATTCATATCTCCAGGCACATTAGCGATCTGTAGAATACAATTTGCATAATATTTGTGTATTTACCAGTTTGGGTTCAGTCTTACGAAATGTAGTGGATTTTTTAATTAAATTTAAGTTTTGTTGTATTTTAGTCATAATGAGGTTTTGGTCATAATGAGTTTGACCTGCAAGCTTGTAAATTGAAAATAACTGACAGTGAACAAGGAAATTAATTTGCAAAATAGATTCCTAGGGAGAATTTTTGTTTGTTTGTTTGTTTCCTAACAACAGCTGGGGCCTCCGAGTCTAAATGGCCTTCATGCTATGGTTCAATTCAACATCACACAGAGCAGAATACGTAATAGTTTGTTACTGCAAGAATTTGGGGGAAGTTTTTGCAATGCAAAGAATTTGTGGGATTTACTTAATTGAGGTCTGAGACATAATTTGAGGGAGAATGGCAGGCAATCCATAATTAGTAAAGAGCGGGGGATCTATTTTGCAAGTCATTGTGGCAAATATTCAACATCATTAGTTTTAACTTGTGTTTGTTACTTTATGTTTGTACTACAGCTAGTTAAGCCTTTAACACAGCATCAGTCTGTTCTCAGAGAGCAGCTGTTGCGTGGCTGTTTCCTTTATTTGAGTTTTGATTTCACCTGACCATGAGGAAGGATGCTAATGGGACCGCCTTGGTGTTCCTTTTGTACAAGTGTAGCAAACTTCTTACTTGTCTAGGCTTTAATCACGACATATTTGCTCATAAATTATCCAACTGTACATGTATGAACCTACTGTTAAGTCCTTTTCTGAATGGTAGAACCTTTCTTTGGCACAGCGAGGCCACACAATGCTTTTTACTCTTCACAAGACCAGCATTCAGCAATGTCCAGGAAGGATGAGGTGGTTCCATGTTCCCCATGGTTTGGTATGCTTTCCCTCCTCATTTAAATATTCTTCCATTTTTTCCTGTATCACTTCCATGACTGATGTTGATCAAACAAGTTTTTGTCTATTTGGAGGAATTCATCATTTAAAAAAATATCAAAAACAACACACATACCTCTTTTTCTCCATGGAAAAATTTTTTTCTCACTCTTTGGTAAATCATAAAAACATATTCACTCATTGGTTTTGTCATTTCACGAGACATGAGACTTAACTTGATTATCTGACAATTTTTGTTGCCTCCAGAATTTGAACTTTTTTTTCATGTGAAATTTTAGAAGGAAGGAAATAGGAGTTAAAGAAACTGAACGTTGGCTTGGAATGGGACTTTGTTTCTACCATAACCACATAGATGGGGCAGCATTATCTTTTTCTATTTCTTCTGTCATCTATGAAGGTATAAATGTTTGGCTCTGTGACAGAGATGTACAGTGGAAAACCACAAAGTTCCAGAACTAGTTCTTCTAACTAGCTAAAGGTTAACGACAAGTCATTTAACTTTTCTGGATTCAGTTTCTTCATTTGTAAAAGGAACAGGTCTGATTATGATATCTTTAATCTGATCTAAATGTATATTCTAGGATTCTAATATGCAAGTCTGGGAGACAAATTTTCCTCTACTGTTCTAAGCTCCTTTGGCTGGTCTAATTATTAAATCAACACAAGACAGATTAATAAAAGCAAATACTATTTTATTATATACTAGGGGCCCAGTGCGTGAGTTTGTGCACCTTTAAAGGAATTGTGGGCCGCCAGGCTGCGGTGGGCACAGGGGTGGGTCTCGGCCCAGCCCTGTCCACCATGGCCCCGGTCCCATGTCTGCCAGCAGCCCCGCTCCCGCCACCACTCCCATGCACTGGCAGCACCAGCCCCGCTTGCACCCTCGGATGGTGCAGAGCAATTGGGGCGGTGCTAGCAGTGGGTGCAAGCGGGGCTGGCGCCATCAGCGGGTGTGAGTGGCAGCTGCTGCCCCCATAACCCCTCAGGAGCAGGTGAGGTGAAGAAGCTCTGAGGGGAAATCAAGGCTGGGAGCCACTTGCTGCTCACACCAGCTGACAGTGCCAAGTGATTGGGGCTGGTGCCTGGCGCCAGCAGTGGATGCAAGCGGGGCCAGCACCGGCAGCAGGTGCGAGTGCCCAGCAGGGCTGTGGCACATGGGAGCAAAGAATTTTTCGTAATCAGCAGAGGCTCACCCTGATGACAGCGACTGCTCACCTGCTCCACCATCTCCCCACAGCTAATGCCCACCATGTTCGGTGCTCTGCTGACTGCTGCTGAAGCCTGTCATGTTCTTTGTGCTGCCCCTGGTGGTCAGCACACACCATAACGATTAGTTGTCCGGTTGTTTAGTTGTTCCACCTTTTGGTTTATTTGCATATTAGGGTTTTATATATATAGTTGTGCATATGGGAACCCCACATACATGAGAGATTCCAAAATAAAAAGGGAACATGGGTATATATGCTATTCTGAGCTAAGGATGAGATAAGGCACTTCCGAAAGGTGGAAGGTCATTCACAGGAGAATAAGAAGAGCAGATGTTCAGTAATTGGAAGTTTGCCCTGCCCTATAGATAGGTCATAAAAGTTGCTTCTGGTGATAACTCTTACAGTGATAACTCTTATTATAGGGCAAGGCCCAACATTTAGTCTCTTCTAGGTATTTAGGGGAGGGGGAGACATTTCTCCTGAGACTTCATGACCTCAACTGCCTCAGCTCAAAGTAACTCACATGCCAAAATAGCATGTCTTGGGGGAGCCTATTCTGAACCCCTTTCTTCACTAGTAATGAAAATATAATATGACATAAAACTTGTACTAAGTTACTTCCTCTAAACATCGGTAAAAACAAAACTTGCAATCTACTTGGTATTAACTTTACATGGCAACAGAGGATAGTCTCAGCTTCTGAATCACTGAAATACAGCAAACTAATGCGCAATTGTAATCCAGATTAGTCACCTAACAATCACATTACCCCTCTGCCCACTTGAAGTTACTGTGATTAGTTTTTGCTAGCTCTTTGGGAGAAATGGGTTGTTGTTTTTAATTATGAAAATGTTATTTCAGTAAATGTAATTTAATTAAAATGAGAATTTCGGCCAACTGTTTTAAATAAATACAGTATGCTTTTACTAGTATGAAAGGAGTTACTATTTGCTGTCTCATTTCCTCACTAATAGGCTGCTGTGTTTAACTTGAACCTGAGCTGGTGGAAGTTTAGTCTTAACCCAAGCGGTTCTTTTTTCATGTAAGTAGGTTAAATGTGAATGGGGCAGCCTCAGGGTGCTTTTTTGTTCATTATTAAAAAGCCCCCTCAAGAGAGCCCCATTTAGAAACCTAGAATCATAAGTTTGGAAGATTGATCCAAATTAACATTAGAATGGTCCTTTTATTTTTAAGAAGTATACAGACTATTTAAAATATGCTAAATTGACATAAATTGAACTAAAACTGAATAAGGGAAATAACAGTTCTTGTTTTATTCTGCCTTTGCAGTGAAAGAACTGAAGTTGGAGAAAAAAATGTAGAATAGGTTAAGGTACAATCTCTGCCCTCAAAACACAGGACAAAATGTATTTGTGCAAAAGGTAAATTCATGTTATTCATTTCCTTGTGACTTTACATGCCCTAGAATGGTGTAAGCAGACCAAGACTTTATATGTGTTTGGATTTCTGAAAAGCTTATTTGTTGACTTTTAAAGAAAAATTACATTAATAAATTTCTAGAATTACATTTTTAAGTTATCTTGATAGAACTGCTGGCATCTGATGAAATATATTCATACGTGTTCTCCTTTGTAAGTTGTATAGCAGTTTTTCTCCAGAGTTAAGACAGTACAAACATTTTAATTTGTAGAAAAAGACTGAGCCATTAAATATGAGTAAATGGCTTAAAATGATTTTTTAAAATATACTGGAAAACTAGAGGACTACAAATTATGCTTTGGCTGTAATTTAGGACTATACAAGAACCCAGGTCCCTAAAGTTCTCAAAAGAATGACAAAGATGACATGATTTCCAGACGTGTGCATTATATATGCTAATAGCTTTGCAGTGAGAAAGCTTTATACTCTTGTAATAGAGGAAACATTCATTTTTAGCATTTTAGACCACAGGGAACATAGTAATTACAACGAGCACTAATATCTGTCTTTTTTCTATTCTTGCTTTCAACCTCCTCTCCTTCCAAGGACTGCAAGGATCCCAGTGGAATTAGGCAAAAGAATTTCAACCCATGTCATTTCCAGTGTCGTTTATTCTCTCTATAGTACATTTAGTACAATATTGATCCTTAAGAAATGTATGGCATAGCTCATGTTTATATATATTCACAGAAAATGAATTAAGAATGTTTTTCTTTACTTAAATATATTTTATTTCCATTTATATGATTTACAGTGATGATTTTCAGAAACACAAAACTGGAATACTCTTAGAGTTGAGATGGAGTCTAAAGCTATACCCTCAGAAAAATTTGTATCCTTAGACAAGTAATCCCATCATTACCTAAAACAGTCTGGCCAACTTTCAATCTTTGGAACAAAATAGACTTGGAAAGTGTATTACTAAATGAGAAATAAAACGAGCAGTTATTAGCACTTGATGTATAGTGTTTGTGAGATGTTTGCCTGTATAGGTTCAGTTAACAAGCAAATCCCTGCCCTAGCTAGGCCCCTGTCTCATACACAGGTAGTTGCGATGTTGGCTTGTACTTCTCACATTCTTAATCCTTAATTTGTGAGTAGTTCCAGTGAATAATCTACAGCCTTCAGTAGCTGGCACCCTGTAATTAGTATCAGCTAAAAATGTCCATTTTGAGGCCCACATTGCCTTTTCTGAAGAATTTTTGCAAGCTCATTTTTACTCCAGCAACAAAAATAAAAGTTACAGAATAAATGTATAAGCTTTTTTTCCTTTATTGAGAAGGATTCTTATGGTTATATTTTCTTATTAATCATGTTAAATCAAATCATTTAGATAAATTTATCTATAGTATCAGAAAAAACTGACTTTCAATAGACTTAAAGCTTCACCATAGGTCTGATTTCCTTCTATTATAGAAGTTTTCTCTCTCTCTCTCTCTCTCTCTCTCTCTCTCTCTCTCTCTCTCCACACACACACACACACACCCTTTGTCTTTTGCAAATAATCCTTATAGATTATGTGATTGCTGAGGTAACAAGAAGGTACACAGGTGGCCTTGACATCACTAGTAAGGAGCAAAGGTTTGTGGGATTTTATGGTTGTTTTAACCTCTGCTACTGGGTAGCAAATATAAAACAACTAGAGGCCCAGTGCACAAAAATTTGTGCACAGGGCGGGGGGAGGGGTCCCTCAGCCTGACCTGTGCCCTCTATTAGTCTGGAACCCCTCAGGAGATGTCCACCGACTGGCTTAGGTCCACTCCCTGGGGGATTGGGCCTAAGCTGGCAGCCAGACATCCCTCTGGCAGCCCAGGGGCCTTTGGGGGATGTCCACTTGCGAGCAGGAAGCAGACCTAAGCTTCAGTAGGACATCCTTAGCTCTGCTGAGGAGGCGGGAGAGGCTCCTGCCACCACTGCTGTGCTGGCAGCTGGCAGCCTGGCTGTGGCTGAGCAGAGCTCCCCCTGTGGGAGTGCACTGACCACCAGGGGGCAGCTCCTGCATTGAGCATCTGCCCCCTGGTGGTCAGTGTGTGTCATAGTGACCAGTCATTCCCAGTTGTTCTGCTGTTAGGATCAATTTGCATATTACCCTTTTATTATATAAAAGGATAGAGGCGTGGTGCATGGGTGAGAGCCAGCTGGTTTGGTTTGAAGGGTGTCTCTGATCAGGATGGGGGTCCCGCTGGGGTGCCTGCCCAGCCTGGGTGAGGGGCTGAGAGCCATTTTCAGGCTGGCCACATCCCCTTTGGAGAGTGGGGTCCCTGCTGGGGTGCCTGGCTGGAAACAAATATTTGGGATTTATTTAACTTCTATAATTGAAACTTTATTGCCTTGGTCCCCCGCTCAAAGAAGGTCCCAGCCTGGCAGGTATCTGGGGTTTGTTTATCTTCTATAATTGAAACTTTGTAGCCTTGAGTAGAGCTCAGGGCCTGCAGGGCCCTGGCTTCCTCCATTGCCCAGGGCAACTCCAGCTCCCTGGCCACTGCCATCTAGTTGAGTTAATTTGCATATTTGCTCCTGATTGGTTGATGGGTGTGACTGGTGGGCATGGTTTTGGTGTAACAGAGTGAGGGTCAATTTGTGTATTACTCTTTTATTAGATTAGATAACACCTGTTCTTGATTTTCTCATTCTTTTTTAATCCTCACCTGGGGAAGTTTTTATTGATTTTAGAAAGAGATGAAAGGGGTGGGGGGGGGGAGAGAGAGAGAGAGAGAGAAAACCATTGATCCCCTACAGTCCCCAACTGGGGATCAAACCAGAAATCTAAGTATTTGCCCTGACTGGGAATTAAACCTTATGATGCAGGGACAATGATCCAACTAACTGAGCCACTGACCAGGGCTTGATTTTCTTTTGTAAGTGAAGAAGATGACCCATCAGCCGTATCCTTTTAAAGCTGTCTACTCAGAAACAGGTAATGCTCATCATTTCAGAATAGTCTTTCTGGTGACACACAAATAGCAACACTTGAAGTAGAAACTGCCTCCTCCTTCCCTTATTCCCATGAGGCCTTCAAACTTAATTTATATTTAGTTATTCCATTAAATTTTCTGTATTTATAAAATTATTATGCTTTCTTGAATAGACGATCTCTCCCCTCCACCCCCCATCCTTGTGTTGATAAAACTCTAAAAGCTCATTTCTTTGGACATCTCCCCTGTCTATCATTCTTTCAGTCTCCTTTGAGGATTTACCCTAAGGAAGGCTTCCCCAACTACTGGGAAGTTTAGGACCTCCTTCTTTCAACTCATACTATGCTTCCCCACCCCATTACAGTGCTGTTTTGTAGGTATTTGTCTTATCTTCTTGACTCAAATTCCTAAGGCTGGACGTATTTGTCCTACCCAGCCTAAATCCTTCTGTGTTAGCAAGGTGCTTGGTGAATGGTAAGTATAAAATAAATATTTAAGGAAGCCCCAAGGAAGATCTGTACTGACAGAGTTGTGACCGAGGAAGAAAAGGAGAGAGGGAGAGGAGAGAAGAACGAATGGATGAGGATGAGGGAGAGGCACATTGCCCTGAGGGTAGTAGGCACTATTTCTGTATTTTTAGCTCCTTTCCACTTTGCTTTTAGGTGTGGGTTTAACAGCAACACCCTTTGGTTCTGTTCAGTAGGGTGCGTTCAGGTGGTTGGCAGCTTCTGGGGTGTTGACATAATGGGGATTCCAGAAATGCTGCAGTGGGGCCTCTTCTGGAGGGGCTTAGTGTGGGGAGGGTAACTATTCCTCAAAACAAGGTTTTGAATTTGTAAGATCTGAATAAAAAGAAATTAATACAATTAAAAATTTAAAAAGCCCGGACCTGGGGGCTCTGTTGGTTGGAGCATTGTCCCTGCACGGAAAGTTTGTGGGTTCCACCCCCGTCAGGCCCACATGGAGGCACTGATCAATGTTTCTCTCTCTCTCTCTGTCTCTCTCGCTCTCTCGCTCTCTCTCCCCCCCTTCCATTCTTCTCTCTAAAATCAATAAACGTATCTTCAGGTGAGGCTTAAAAATTATCTTTAACTATGAGTGGGAATAAGAGAAGAGGTAAGAATGATGATTAGAAAAATGATGCTAATTTACATGGCGTCTTCTGGCTCCCTGGTCAGGCAGAGGACTAGAGTGCTTTCCTCGAGCTCTGCCTTTGTCCTATATGGTGATGGCCAAGAGCACATAATGCCAGCCTTCTGGGTTCCTTGTTATGGTTGCTTTATCCACATCTGGCTGATGTTAAATGGTGCAATGACCCAAAGTAAATGAACCGGCCTTATCCAAGGACTTGCTGACCTAGTGTCCGAGCACGTGGCTACTAACTATGAAACCTGTTAGGAATCTTAAAGGCCAGGTGGGAGTTTTGCTAGTAGTGAGGGACTATGGGCTAGGGGAAAACAGGGGATTTTTAGCCAATAAGCATTTTTAAAATTTTATTTAAAAATTGTGGTAGAGGAAATTACAGAACACGGAGGCTATCAAAGAGAGGAAATGCCAGGTAATTACTAAACCTTCACTGCACGTTATCTTCAGAGATACAAGGTGGATCTCTTTGCATAGGGGGTGAACTGGTTCATGGCATTGCTATTCATCAATTTTTTAAAAAAAAATCCAATGCCTTTTCTCAAAACTATCAGTATCAATTGCTTTGGTTGCATTCATTGTTAATTTTCCATGTTGATCATTTAGAAGCTGAAGCATTGCCATTCATAATAGCTCGATCCAGTCATTTAATAGCACAGTTTGATGTGGGTAGACACACACACAAATACAGATTTTGTTTGCCATTTGAAAAAATTTTGTCAGCATCATTTTTACTGTACAGCCTCTTGCTAATCTCCTGTAATCCTTGCTGACTCATTTTTTTTCTCAGTAAATAGAAAAAGCTAGAGCTTTACTGTGGATTTTGAGAGGGGATTGACAAAAGGGAAGGACATTCAGTATGAAAAATTTCATTCCGTTTTTCAATTCGTTTTTCCCCAACAGCAGAGTTGTTCCCCAGGAGTGACTTAATTTCTCATCTTTAAAATGAAATGCGAAGGGCACTAAACAACACGGTGCAGATTGCCCTCATAGAGACTCAGTCGGCTTTCTGAATCAGAAATAAATGTCCGTTATCTACCCATTAAGAGCTTTGTGATCCTGGCAAGTTACAGTCTATCTCTCTGGTTTTCTCATTGGTGGCATGGACAATGGCGTTATCTAATTTATGATTTTGCTGAGAGAAATTAATGATGTAACACACGAAGATTGTTTCAAAAATGTTATTGGCACCCAACAAATATGTGCTATTGCAATTATTATGTTATTATTATCAGATAAAATGGTAACACCAAGAATAGTAGTGAGATTGGGAGTCAGAGGGCTAAGAAGAGAAGAGTTGGAAAAGTTAATCTTGAGATAGATGTGAGTAATCCACAGGCCAAAACAGCAGTACATGAGGACACAAAGCTTTACCTTGACAAAATTAAACACTCCATTATAAATTTCTACACAAAGAGCTGAATTATAAGGTAATAGCATCCCGATGAGATGGGAAATAGTTACAGGATCTTAAAATTTTTTCAAAGAATGAATGCTTAGTTTTATTTGTCTCTGATTATTGTCACGGGAAAAAATGACTATGATTGATCAAGGGGAAAAGATAAAATGTACATTAAGCTAGTACCTAGTTACTATCCAAATCTAGGTGATTTTCCTTCTAAAATATTTTTTTACGGCCTAACATAAAGGGTGGAAACAAGAATTCAATCACTTCCCAACACTGTAATGTGAACTATTTTCTTGATGTTCTCTACTCATTTCTGGCTACAATAATGAGAGTTTTTTTGAAACAATGCCACAAAGCAGCACTAACTATGCGCCCTCCCACACACGGCATGTAAGGGAAGTCAGGTTGAGAACAATTTCACTAACTGTTTGCCAATGTCAACTTCTCTGTTTTTCAAAGAGTAATGTGCTTTCCTTGAAAAATAATGCAATCCTTTCTGCATTGACATATGGGGCTCCTGATAGGGAATTCTTTCTTGAATAATAATATAAATCCATGTTATCTAGTTTGACAGTAGACTACTGTATGGAGATTTAAGAAACAATGTTAGCATTAATGTGTTCAAAGGGGATACGTTTATCCCTAGTTCTTTTTCCTTGCATTCTGTATCTTTACGAACTAGGTAATATTCCTTCATAAAATATTTTTGACTGTTTTTTCTTCTTTTTTCCTCCCAGTTAAATTATTTTCTCCTCATATCTGGGACGGGGAGCCTGTGGGGCTCCCCTGCTCTTTAGTTGCACATCCAAGATAGCCCCACCTTCTCAGTCTCTCAGAAAGGCAACCTGTATGTGCACTTATTTAATTTTGGGGACACGGTGGGGGGGGGGAGCGGGGAGAGGGGAATAAAAAGATGTCATGTTTTTAAAGTTCTGTTCCATTTACACTCTAGAAAACAATTACAGCTAACTGGTTCTTACTTTCCTCATTACCTAGACTCATGATCTGTTTAAAATACTGTCCATACCCCCTTGCCCCACTCCCCCTCTAAACACTAACAGAAAAGCTGCCGGTGCACCAGATCCTGGATGAGTCAGTCCCATCCTCTTTGGCCAGATTCCTCTCACTTTTAGAAGTGCTTTACCTTCTTGCCTCCTGGGCTCTAGGGAAACCCAGTCTTGTCCTTACCTTGTGCAGAAGGGGGCCATCAGGCTGCTTGTTGAACTGGACTGCAGACCTGAGTTTTTGTTCCTTTCCAACCAACAGGCCAAAGGCTCCGTATAGGAGGCTCTTGCTAGGCAGTGGCTGTGAGGAAAAGAGGGGAATGACATCGGGGAGCTTGTTGCCTTTCGGCAGGCTGGGAGGTCAGGCTTCCTACCTTGGAGCAGATATCCCACCACCACCCACAAGCAGTTTCGGCAGGAGCTTTAAGGATTTACAGCTGTTTTCTCACACCTGGGCCTGTGCATTGTTGGCTGGGGCTAATCCCAAGAGTGAGGCCATCTTTGTTTCTAAGCTTAGTATCTCCAAAGAAGAAAAGGGGAGGAAGAAAAGGATCAAGGTTCCTCCTTCAAGAAGCGAGCAGGTGGATCCAGCTCCTTCCACTCAGGGGCCGGGTCTGACCTCAGCCCATTCTCTCCCCTTCTCTGCCACCCCACCCCACTGCTTGTTCTAGGCCACTTGAAGGAACCTGCTTCTGCCATTTCCCCTCCCACCTCCTTGTCATTTTGAGTGTGTTCCTGAAAACTATACTTCACTCTTTTCCCCAAAGCCATGCTCTTTCCCAAGCTCAGCTGTCCTAAGAAGCCACCATGGGTCGACCTAGGGGAGATGAGCTATTCTAGCTTCCTTGACCCAGTAAAGCATGGTGACATGTGAGATGGCTCAGTCGCTTAATTCGTTTCTCAAGCAAACCAGGGTCTAAAGGAAGACCTGTTCAAACAGCACAGTGCAATGTACCGCATATCTACAGAGTAGGATCCCCACCCGCACCAGAGCAGGGGCTGGCCCCTCCGTTGTCCACATTCTATGGCGCCCTTTGACTGTTTCTAAATAACATGAGACAGGAGACTTGTTCTGCTGTTACCCCTCGTGGAATTAGGAGCTTTAGGAAGGTGCAACCCAGCTCTGTATTTGCTAGAGCAGCTTCTAGCACTTAAAGGAATAATTTGCCGTCATAATCACTGCTTCTCGAAAAAGAATCGTTCCTGATATTGATGGTAAATAATCAGGCGCTGACACTGCCTAAACATTTCATGATTTAAGTTTTCGAAGGACCTTTATAAAATAAATGATGACTAAGGGAATACCTGTTACTTGTAGAAAATATGGAAAATGAAGCTATAAAATATGGAATTCTACCACTCAGCATGCATTTTTATTCCATTATTTATATATGTAATACATAACTTTATCTCACGCATATCCAAACTGTTCTGTTTATATAGACTGTGGTGTGTGTGTGTGTGTGTGTGTGTGAGAGAGAGAGAGAGAGAGAGAGAGAGAAAAAGGAAGAATATACTATCTATAATAATCTATAATAATAAAAGCATAATATGCTAATTAGACCAGAGAACTTCCGAACGAAGTTTGGGCAGCGAGGGAAACGCCCGGGTCCTGGGTCCTGGGTGCCTGCCAGCGGCTGGAGAGAAAAGCCTGGGACCCGGGTGCCAGAGGGAAACTGGTGCTGGCAGCTGGGGGAAGGAAGGCCTACTCTTGCATGAATTCATGCACCAGGACGCTATAGTTCATTTATATTCAGAAAGAGTGCAGTTACAAGCATAGGCTCTAGCGTAAGACAGTGTTACTGTAGACAAGTTATTTCACATCACTAAGCCTCAGGTGTTTGTTGTGAGGATTCAATGAGATACTAGGAACCGATATTTATTGAATGCTCCCAATGTCAGATATTGTTCTGAGCATTTTTTTTACATAGCGACTCTTTTTAATTCTCACAACAAACCCTTGAGGTGTGATTTATGACAGTTTGCCTTCCATTGTGTGTACAGCATCACTATAAAGAGCTTAGTGTAGTGTCAGAGGTACAGTAAGTACTAGCTTTGCGCGTGATTTTTTTCCCAAGCTATATATAGTAATAGGACATTTTATAACATACTTTTCATTTTATGTTTAACCATTTTCCCGAAATGATATTTTTATTTAGACTTACTAGTTAATGTCTTCAAATAAAAATTAAAGGATATCTTTAATACTCTTTATTAAAGGGATAAAATTCAGATTCTTACATTTATAAAGGCTAGGAATGGCTTTATACATATTATCTATTCAAAATCAGCTCACGGTTTATCTCCCCATGCCATGACCCGAGTGGCGAATTAAAATGGAGAGAAATCAACTTGTAAACATAGACTTGTTGCTTTTGCTTTTTCCTACTTACTCCTTGGGTGGGATTCTAGAGGATGCGTCATTCATTTTTTTTGTATCAGATACTTCCTATACAGGTGGCATGCGGCTTTCCAGTGAGTCTAACGTACAGTGCAGATTTCAGCATTCATGGATGCATCTGTCATATGATGAATGACACATGACAACAGCTAATACTTTTTTCTTGGATTTCCATACGATAAAATTCAAGATGACCAGTGTTCACAGATTCTGTTTTTCACATCCGAGGTTGGGATTGATAATAACTACCTACCGTCCCCGGGCCGCTGTCAACAAAGTACCGAGCAATTTTCTCCTCACACCTTTCACTAAGGCACCCTCTTCTGATTTCCATTGTGGTCCTGTCGGTATCATGCTCAGGGCTTTGGGTTTGGAAAAACTTCCAGTGAAAACTTTAACAATCACTTACTTTTACTAATTGGTATCGAATGTTTAGCAAAATGTTTTGATCTCTTTGGCAAAAGAAACGTTTGTGAGCCGTGTCCAATATCACGGTGTTACTTGGCAGTTACTTTAAGTAAATTATTTTAGGACTTCTAAGGGGCAACCTCAGCTTTTGTGTTGTGTTTGGAGAGCCCTGCTCCTGAATCCTGAGCTGTCTTTCCCTGTTTCCCTGTGTCCGGTTAGAGCTGCAGGATGGGACAGCCTGGAGCTTAGACAAAGTCAGCGGGTGCTGGGAAGGCAGACCAGGCTGCCGGTTCGGAAAAGAAATTCAGACCTTCCAAGAGAATTTTGTGTTATTCTTAGAAAGGCCTTCCCCACTTTGAAATTAAAGTACTTTCCACTTTATTTTTACTTTAAATTATGTAACCCTATAATGATTTATTTTTGACTGAACAAACAAAACAACAACAACAACAAACCCCAACAGAGTTGGTGTGAGGCAGGAATCCAGCATTTTTCCATAAAGGCACCTTTCTCGTGGATTCGGTTTCCCAAGTAGAGTTTGATGGGTTTCTGGGCTTTTTCTTTGGTTTGATCCATTCCGGCTGAAGGTATGCTCATTCCTGGTGGCTGCATTTGCAATCTCATTTCCCAGCCCTGGCCTCCTGGCTGCAGCCTCCCTTGTTCCTGGGAGGAATGCTAGCAGGTTGAAGGGAGGCATGGTGGATGGGAGGAAGTAAAGGAAAGCCCTCCTCTGGTTTGCCTCAAGCAGAGTAATAAGCTCATCTGATCCCAGCATGCAACTGTCGATCCAGGATAAGGCTCCCATTGGTTTATAACTGTGTTTGTCCCCTGGGGCCTGCTTGCAGCTGGTCTGAGCATGGGATCACAGTGAGTCTACCCTTTGTATCAACTCCAGGAGTACACACCCTAAGGCAGTAAACTGGTCCTCACTCAGCTCAGCTGGCATGATGCTCCCTGAGCAATGCTGCTGGAAAACTGGAAGCTCTTTTCTCCTCCTCCTCTTCTCCTCCTCTTCCTTCTCCCCCTCCTCCTCCTTCTTCTTCCTCTCTGTCTCTCTCTCTCTGTCTCTCTCTCTCTGTGTGTGTCTCTCTCTCTGTCTCTCTCTCTGCTGTGGTGGCCAGTGGTACATGGCAGAGAATATAATCTAATAAAAGAGAAATATGCAAATTAACCATCTCTCTGGGATGCCTAAGCCACGCCCACCAGCCAAGCCACGCCTGCCAGCCAATCAGAGCAGCTGTATGCAAATTAACCCAGCCAAGATGGCGGACTATAGCCACGGAGCTAGAGTAAACAATAGGCTTCTGTTGCAACTGCCTGCCTAGGCTGGTTGAGCCTCTGCTCACGGTAACAATGTTCCAATTATAGAAGCCACAGAGCTGAAACAAACAGGAGGCTTCCTTACCTATCTAGGCCTTGGCTCAAAGCAACAGTGTTTCAATTACAGAAGATAAATAAACCCCAGAAACCTGCTTCCAGCCAGCCTCACTGGGATCTTGGGTCAATGGGAACTGTGGGCAACCTGAAAGCCTGAAAATGGCTCTCAGCCCCTCACTCAAGCTGGCCAGGTACCCCAGTAGGGACTCAAAGCCTGAAGGGACTGTGGGCAGCCTGAAAATGGCCCTCAGCTCCTCACCCAGGCTTGCCACACCCTAATGGGGTGAGGGTCCACACTGGGGGGCTTGGCCAGCCTGCAAACAGCCATCAGCCCCTCACCCAGGCTGGCCAGGCATGCCAGCAGGTGGACATCCCCTGATGGGTCCCAGACTGCGAGAGGGCACAGGTCGGGCTGAGAGACCCCCAGGGTGTACTTTTTGTGCACTGGGCCCCTAGTATCTCTTACAAGAGAGTGCACACTTAGAGGAATGTATTTGGTTTGTGGCGAGGAAACTTCCTTTTTCAAAGTTATAACGAGCTAGCCTTTAATATAATTCTCAGAACTATGTTGGGGTTTTTTGGTTTGATTTTTTTTTTTTTTTGGTTTGTTTAGTGTTGTTGTTCCTGGAAAAGTTGCTAAACATATTTCTGAAACAATATATTTGTCTCTGTCAAAGTTTTAATACCAAACCCCAAACCTTGCTCCCTTTTAATTACCGACTCCTGACGATTGCAAATAACATGATACAAATCATAGAAGCCGTTTCCAGTGAACTCATTACTGTAAGGAGAGACTGACAGGGTAAAAAGAAAGTTCTGATCACTGACATCTGGGGACAGTGGACACGGCTTTAAAATTGTCACGTAGTTAAAAATGTTTTCTTTCTGTCGGAGGACAGAAAGGAGTATGCAAAGCTCAGGGTGATTCCTCAGTACCTGTGCTTGTTCATGAGCTGTTTATAGTAGGATTGTTTCCAGCTTAAATTATTTATGGGTATTATAGTGTAAGGATTTGATTACTACTTCAATAAATGGCTAATAGGTGCATGTAACCCTAATAGGCTGGAGAGTTTTGTTAGATCATTTTTATCATCCATTTTCACTCATTGAGTAACTTCTAAGTTAGTTCCAGTGCTGGAACTGGCCTCTCTTTCCCAATTCCTTAGTGTTTTTTGTAATATGATAAAGAGTAATTCTGGCTCTGGCCAGTGTTGCAAAATGGTTAAAGCCCCCACCCCCAACCCCTGGACCAAAGGGTCGCAGGTTTGATTCCAGGTCAAGGGTACGTACCTGGGTTGTGGGTTTGCTTCCCAGCCCAAATCGGGGCTCGTGTAGGAGGCAACCAGTTGATGTGTCTCTCTCACATCCATGTTTCTCCCTCTTTCCTCTCTCTCTCTCTCTGCTCCTCCCTCCTCTCCCAGTTTTCCACTCTCTCTGAAAAATCAATCGAAAAAATATCCTAAGGTGAGGCTTTAAAAAAAAAGTAATTCTAGACTCTAAATGCGAAATTGGAAAACCATGTTTAATGAAGGTATGCATGATTTTTTGTGTGAGACAAATATCAACATATAATATATGCTTCTTTAGACTTGAGAAGAACTTTTTCACTTTATATGAAGTATGTTTGGTCTTGATGACTACAGTTCTAAGAAGAGGGCCAGTAAAACACGATGAAAGAACCTCTTTTTAGTTGACTGTTAAATGGAAATAGATTAGGTATTTGAATATCTCCAGACCTCCGCTAAGGCCGCAGTCCTTAACCAGCATCCATCCATGTGTTCTCAATACCACTTGCACATCATCCAGGTTCCCAGAATTTCCATAAGGGAAGCAGAGGCTCCTGGGCAATAACTCTTCCTCTAAAGCCGTCTGAAATACATGACATTTAAAGGAAAATGGTATAAAAATGCCAGAACAAAACAGAGCATGGTATAAAGACTATGATTCTGGATATAAGACAACTGAATTATTAGTCTTAAAAGAGGAATGAAACAACAGTCAAGATTATGTTTTATGTTTTTTTCTAGTTGAGGCAGACCAATATATTTCACAGACAAACCCGAGGAGAGACCAGAGGCAGTGCGTGGAGAGTCGCTTTCTTTGCCGCAGAATGTGGGCAAACACAAACCATGTGTTCTGTGGGTCTTTTCACTAGGGATTTAAAGGCATTATTTTTTTATGGGAAGTAACATTTTTTTTTCATTGTAACATGTTAAAAGATAGAAAGAGAGAGAGAATTTCTGTGATTTTTTTTGGGGGGGGAGTAATGTAATGAGTGTTGAGGAATTTTTATTTTATCACTGAATGGCTTAGTCAATGAGGGTATATGTGCAGTAAGCAAAACACTTTTGAACAGAATTATTTTTATCACGGAACCACACAGGGTTTGTTTGATAGTATATGTTATTTTTCTTTATCCCAGAAATGCCAAGGCATCCTCTGAAAGGCGTGATCATCATTCCTTTTTTGTCATGTGATTCCAAAGAAGTATTTAAACCTATATGAGTCTTGAACTCTTTGTAACTACATTCTTCATTACTCAGATTCAGATTTTGGTCCTATATGTGACATTAAAGTGGGGCATATTTAAAAATTTTTATTTTGGAGCTTTTATAAGTCAGGCCTTTTTCTAATAACTTTGCAAATGTTAACTCATTTAAGCCTCATAGCACCTTTGTGACATATATTACTACCATGCTGAGGAGTAGGCTAATATGTCAATCCTATGTTATCAGAAGAAACTGAGGACCAGGGGTATTAAGTGGTGTGCTCAGTGTCACCCAGCTGGTGAGTGGCTCAGCTGGGCTGGAATGTGGATGGAATATTTTGCCTTTAGTAAAACCATAATAGCAGGTATGAATATTTATTCCAGATAAGACCACTGCTGGTGGAGCAACTCACAGCCTTCTGGTAAATGGGAAATTAGGATTTCTGTTGTTAAGAATAGTCAATTAAAATCCATGCTTGAATTAATTTTGAAAATTTAATCTCTGAATTATTGATGCTGTGCCATTTCAGGTGTAGGTTATTATAAATTTCAGTGGAAAAGGTAAATGCTTTTTTTTTCTTTAAAAGAAATAAGCCTTAATAATGTGATTTATCACTACATTACATTTGATTTTATTTAAATGATTTGTCCCATAGTCTAGAATTTCACTGCATGCTTTGCAAATGCACTAAATATTCATTGAAAAATGACTTAAGTAAATTGTGAGTTAATATGTGAGGATATATTCTTGGCATGATTATAAGTGTAATTCTGAGAAGACACTTATACATATAAAATAATGTTATAATGACTTTTCATGCTTCCACTGCATATTCATAACATCTTCTCATCTCTATAAAAGAATGTAATGTAAAATTGTTATGAGGTAATTTATCAGACATTTAGATTTCACCCAAACAGTTTTCTTTGTCGTTTTAATATTATATCAGATCAATATCCCTTAGTTTAGTTTTTCATCTGTAAATTCTTATCAGAGTTATGATTCTAAAGGAAAAATAAAATAGCAAAACCCAAGTTTTGGCAAACATACTCGCTGGTAAGAAAATAGAAGTAGGATTGTTCAGATAAGCTTATTATATTGACTCACTAAATAGAGCCAATTTCCATTTAATTTTTCAGTCCAGAAAAACCTGAAGTGAGGGCAATTTGGGGAGTTTAAATATCAGTTCACCTTTTCACATCATCTGTACCATTTTATGACTTCCATGAGAAATCTAAACTTTCATTTCATCCAATAGGTATTTTTAAAACATCTACCAGTGGCCCACATTGTTTATGAAAGTTTAAAAAAATCAAAATAGGTTTTCTTTATTTGTTTCAAGTAGAAACACTTTGGATATACCAGGAAAAATGGTACAATTTTTAACTAATATTCAACTTGTGTTTGTTTTAAAGTTACCAGTTGTATTTGTGTCCAGAAGATACCAAAACCTCTATAGCTGTTTGAGTTATCTGATATAATCCAAACATTTTTATGGACTATTTTAGATTTATTCATTGCCCTCAATATTTTTTAATTACTGCTTTCTTTTACATTGAGTGAAGGAAGCTACATCATTCGCAGAGAGTGGAAATTGGTTTCTTTGCAAAAGGAACCAAGTCTGTCTCATTTGCTTCAGTATAATGCACCCTCCTCCCCTTATATAGTACGAAGGTTATTTTGTAGATTACAGATGGCTCTCTCTGTATGTTGATGCCGAATGTTAAGGATGTATCATCAATAACCCTTCTTCTTTTATTCTTAAAGTCATCTAAAATCGTCCTGAGTCAGCTGATAATTTTATGCCAGAGAGCAATAAGAATATATATATATATATATATATATATATATATATATATATATATATATAATTTTTGTATGACCAGTTTCTAGTATGGCGCCTCTCATATTATAGACTCCAATAAATATTTGATGATGAATGATTGATCTTTCAAGCAAAGAATGATTTAGTACTTTTATCAGGAATAGTGGAAAGTTTCCATATTGGTTGGTGAAAGACTGCAGAATGCAACACACATAATGCAGCTGAGCTTTTTCAGTTTTGTTCTTACAGCTGTTTCACAGCAAAAACAAAGACAATTCAAACTGTCAAAGTGAAGGCATAAGGGATAAAAAAAAACTTATCATGCAACAAATGTTGGGTGAGTCAAATGTATAACCCAGAAGGTCACTTTGAACTTCTTGCTTGATACACAAAGGTTTTAGAGCATATTCAGTGTTTTTCTATTAGTACAAGGAGTTAGGATGAAGTAAGAGTATGGGCTTTTCCTCTTTCCATTAATGTTTTAAAGTGTACAGTAGAGTTAAACTAGTGTTAACTTTGTGGTGTGGGGAAAATCTCAATTAAAGAGGATATGATTCAGATTTTACTTAATTCGTGAGACTGATGGCTCTTCAAGTACTGGATCAAGAAAGTAAAGTGTTTGTAGGTGGGGGTTTCACTCTTTGATTTGTAATTTCTAGTATGTGGGGAGTCTCGTGTCATTCATGGGACACTTTCACAAACAGTACCTATGTCCATCCTAAGGAGAGTCCTGGAAGGGAGACCGAAGGCTTTCCTTCCCTCCCAACTCCAAGCCCAATTCTCCCATCAACTCGGACATGTTGCTTCACTGGCTCTGCTCTCCTCCTGCACTTGCATTCATCCTGACTGCAGGTAAACGTTACAGTGGGACAGGAGCGACTATAAATCATCACAGAACGCGAACTGCTAAGCCGTCCTATATTTAGCACGAGGCTTAGAAGAGGGCATGGCCAGTGAGTGCGCCCGGGAACGGGTTACTGCAAGGCCACCTCACTGGGAGAGAACCTGGGCGCCGGCACCAGGCTTCTGAAGCCGCTCCTGTGAAGCATCCCCCGGACATGTTTCCGAGTGTGACTGTATAACACAAGAACATAGACTTCTTTCTTTCGCTTTTCAAAGCCTGCCTAGTGTAGAAACCCCCGTCACTCCACTCCGCTCTCCTCCGTGACTGCATTCCACAAGAGAGGCGAACTTTCTAAATACTCAGATTTCAAACAGATTCACTTTCTTTTTTGGAAACTATAAAGCACTCTGTGATCCACAGAAGTGGTTTAACTCGGGAGTTCATAAAGGTATCAGTAGCCAGCAGAAATATTCCTCTACCTGCGTGTTTGAAAACCATTGTTTGAAATGCTATTGAAATCCTTTCACAGAGGATTTAAAATAATTTATAGATGAGAAAACCAGAGCGCCGGGTCACTTCGCCACAGTGCTGTTTTTAGTTGGCTGAATAATTGCGTGGCTATCCGTCGTCTTTAGTTATCTTATTCAGCGAAGGGATTTTTCTCCTCTAAATCTAGTTCCTAGTGCTTGATGCTTTGTTATAGGGTAGATATGATCCTTTCCACATTGCATTTCATCTATATTAGAAAGTTGAAAACGGGATTGAAATTTCAACTCTTCTCAGTCTAATCTGCAGATAAAACAATGTGTGTTTTCTCCAGTTTGTTTAGAAGAACAGGAAATAAAACCTTGGAGTCTTTGTCATCCATTGAAGAGGAGAGTTTATTGATCAGCTACTTAATTGCCTTTGATTCTCTGAGTGACCACATAATTGCCACGTGAAGCCTGCGCAACAGTTCGTTAGCAGCTGAGTGATTAATGAGCTGCTCTGTCTCTAAGCTGTAAAAGAGCAAACTGACTTCGAGTATGGATTCAAAGACAGTTAAGATGCTTAAAGCATGTCTGTTCTCTTGTGTCACCAGCTTTTTAAAAAATTTTATTAACTGATCAAATAATAATTGATAGATAAATTAATCTGCTTATAGCATCATTGAAAATGAGTCAATGGAATAGATTCCAAGTTAGCTAAAAAGAGCTTATGGTTAATTTTGTTTAGGACCTTGAATGAATTAAAATATTTTAAAAGTGTTTTTATTTTTTTTAAATAACTATATTCAAATATTACTCTTTATTAGGTTTATACATACTTATATAAGTGTAATAGTATGCTACATGATATAAATACAAATTATCCTATATAATAAAAGGCTAATATGCAAATTGTTCCCTCAACTGGGAGATCAACCAGGGTGCAGGGGCAGCCAACCAACCACCTACACTCCCTCCTCCTGGCTGCCCAGGCCCTATTGCCTCCCATCAGAGCAGGCAGGCTGGACCCCAATCATGCATGAATTGGTGCACCGGGCCTCTAGTTTTTAAAAGAGGGTGTTACTTAATGTCTGGGGATAGTCAGTAATGGGTTTCATTTTTTCCCCCTCAATTCATTCATGGTAGCATAAAAAATGAGGACACTTCTAAGAAAGCTCCTTTCTTTACTTGCCCTTTGCAAGAAGGTATATTAACTTGAAGTTTGAAGACCAGAAATTTTGCTGTACTATTTATAAACTCTGTGTTTTGGGGGTGCCTTCCCTAGCTTCAATAAATGTTTTAGTCTTTTAGTCAATAAATGGGAAAATATCTACAGTGCTCATTCAAATGTTGAGCTGGCATGAATCTGCCTGGGCTGTAGACAGGGAGGTCCCTGAAGATACAGTCAGGAGGGGTGGCGAGAGGCAGCTGAGCCGGCTGGTCAGTTCAACGGCTTCCTGGTTATTGCTACCGATAATGGCAAAGCAAGAACTTCCCTGTTACCTTCGAACTGTAACCTGCCAGTCTATAAAGCGACGTTCATTGGGCTCAAAGAGAAGACTTTATAATGCAGGCGGCTGACAGTGAAATGCTTTCTGATTCTGAGGTAGCTGTGACTGCAGCCTTTGGGACAATGTTCATTTGACCTTGTTGACAGAAGGAAATAGAGCTCATTTATTCTTAGGAAAATAGTGGCTTTCTATAAACATTTACTTCAGATTTCATCCTGAAGTTGCATTACTGTAATAACAATGGCTGTCAGCAATTATATTCTATTGAATTCATTTCCACTCTGAGTATTAGTCCAAATTATGGCTGGACTTTTTAAAATCCATGTGTCACTAAATTGCAGAAACTCTCTGTTAAACCTAGTACTCTCTTTTTGTTCATAATGCAGAGATGGAAATTCTGAATAAAATTTGTCATTACATGACTGCAATTACGTTTCTCATAATTCAATTAATATTGTTTATTATTTTATCCTGTGATATTTTTGCAATGAGTTTGTTTAGATGGTGGTTTTGTTTTGTTTTGTTTTTTGGCTCCTTTTTGGAAAATCCTCTAAACTGTGTCTAAGTGCTTTGTTTGCAAAACAATTTTCAGTTTTATCCTGGGTTAATGGTGGAATTCTCAGTATAAACTAGCATGTTGCTAAAGACTGCATTTAATTAATTTCACAGTGAGTATATGAATGTATTATTGCCAGCAGTGAGGAGAAATACTGGAAAGCTGGAACCTTTCTCTCTCTCTCTCTCTCTCTCTCTCTCTCTCTCTCTCTCTCTCTCTCTCTCTCATTGCTCCTCTAGCCTGGCCTATCCCATGGGGCGTGGCATTATTACCAGTGGTAGCCACAGAATAGGTGTGCTATGTGCAACTTAAAAAATATGGTGCCCAGGTACGAGTGACATCAGTGGCCTTCGACTCAGGCCCAGAGCACTACTTTCCAACAGGAAGAGAGCGTTGGTCCCTTTAGTGCCTCAGTTGCTCCCTGTTTGTCAATGACAAACCTTTGGCAATCCTGAGTTCCATTAACACCCAGGTTATTATTTAATTCTCAGAAATTGCAACTCACCCATCAGCCCCTCAGGACTGACAGTGTTGATGCCGCTTGAGCCCTAGGAGAATGTGGCCATCTCCAAATGAACAATGAACAGCAGAGGGTTTTTGTTTTGCTTTTTAAAAGCCCTATTAAATATTTAATTTATAAGAAGCTTCTGCAATGGCATCATTAGTCATATTGTATATCTGTGGAATGTATCATGGCCTGGCACATGGTAGGCTCTCCATATATATAGGATTTGTGTCATTATAACCTGTGTTATTGTCAAATGAATAATTAATGGAATCATGCAACCTGAAGGGTGAGAATCATCGCGTAGCACGTTTCCGTAGCTGTTATGGTTCCTTAAGTGTCGGTACACACAGACTATATACTGAGGCCCTACGTCTAGATAATGGCCATCACCACCGGGTGCACACATGGGCCTGAGTTGTGGTTGCCCATGACTGGCAAGGTGTGTGAACTCAACCCAGGGCACCTTCAGTGACTGTCAGTGGTGCCGCTGGAGCCCCGTTTAATTTCTGACTTTCTGGTAAAATCTCTCTGAATCCAAGGGTGAAAGAAGCCCTTCACACAATTGGGCTTCTTTCCACAATAGCCACAGATAATCTGCCAGCGCCTATTTATTTTTCTTTTCTTTTTTATTTCTGTAAAAGTCAGCTTTTCCTAAATCATTATTGAATCCTTTCCTGAGTTAGATGAGATTATTAGGTTTTTTCCCAGGCAGAACGGAGGTAGGATGGGATGCGAGAACCCAGGATTTTACTCAGATGATGTGGATGTTTTTGAACACTCGCTGTGTCTTGCTTTGCACGGGAAGACTGATCGGGACGCGTTTTAACGTGAGTGACTGTGGAGGGGCTCGGGGCTCTCTAGAACGCATAGCGACCTTGCTGTGTTCTGGAGACTTAGCTGCTCTGCATCTAGATTGTGCCATTATTCAAAGAGCAGCCATGAGCAGGAACTGGAATCCTCCCTCGTAAACGTCAAAAAGGCTTTCTTTGCCTCTGAGCAGCAGAATTACTTTTGCACCAGTTACAAGCCTCATCTATGGATTATTTACAAAATGTATTCTTGTGCTCTGAGACATTTTTGAAAAAACTTTTATTACCACCATCTCATAAACTTAGAAGAGAACAGATGTGTACTATCGAAGGTGAAGCTCTTTCATATTTTAAAATAAACAGAATGCGTTTGTTTCCAAATATTTAAGCAGTGACTAAGAAAAAAAGTGTCTACAGGTAAAGAAGTTAAAATTACAAAAAGGAAGCATGTGAAAATAGAAAAGAAAATACAAATAGTTGAAAAGAGAAAGAGACTGTCTAGGGGGAAAATGAGCCTGATTCGCAGGCAAATAAAAAATACTTTTTATTTTCTTTAAATATATTTTTATTGATTTCAGAGAGGAAGGGAGGGAGATAGAGAAATAGAAACATTAACGATGAGGGGGAATCATTGATTGGCTGTCTCCTGCATGTCCCCACACTGGGGATCAAACCCTCGACCCCGGCATGTGCCCTTGACCGGAATCGAACCTGGGACCCTTGAGTCCGCAGGCTGATGCTCTATCCACTGAGCCAAACTAGCAAGGGCAATAAATACTTTTTAAATGCCATCATTCTTCCAGTTTAAGACAATTCTTACAAAGGTGGATGTGTGTCATTTTTGGTTAGGAGAATGATATGGACAGGGTTAGCTGGACTGGTGACCTAAGTTTTCTAGGCCATTCTGCAACTAATAATTTAAAGGGAATTTCTAGAAGCAGCAAAATGTGGCTAACCAATTATTTACATGCACTACTAATCTGTTAGTTATTCATTTTATGCTTTCTTGTGTTTAATAAGTACTCAATATATAATGTTTATCTTTAAAGGGGACATTGATGTGAGTGACACCACTTATTCTTAACAGTACACACTCCAACTTTTGTGTATCTTCATGCATGTATGAGGAAGAAAGGTGTCGTGTTTTTAAAGAGTTCCCTTATAGACTTTTAAAACACTCTATTATAATTCAACAAAAAGTAAACTTTGGATACTTTTAATTATCTATTCTAAGTGGGGGGGGGGGGTTGGAGGGGGGGGCATATACCTGGAGAAATAAGCTAATTTATTTGAAATCATAAACAAAATATTTTTCAGAAAACGAACTGAAATGGTCTGGATATTAAATGTTAAACTGTCCTGTTATCTCCACTGGGGCTTCAGATGCATCATCATGGCCTCTGGGACTGTGGACGGGGAATTGACCCTGTAGGCCGCAAGGAACAGGTGGGAAAAAATGTTTTTGAGGAAGAGTGCTCTTGTAATAGCAAGTTGCCACAGTCAACTTTCACCTCTGCCAAATGTGTGATTGGCTTAAGCTACTTATATTTTCAAATCTGTTAATTATTCACAGTTTTGGCAGAGCTGTTGCTTCACACAGTGTTGGTGGCTGTCATCCACTTTTTTTTTTTTTTTTTTTTATGAGTTCCATGAAAGGGAAATTGGAATTTTTTTTTTTTTTCCTTCCTGAGCTTTAGATGATACCACCATAGTTTTTCTGAATTCGAAACAGTTTCACAGTTTTATCATGGAATGGGTGCTAACTTCCCATCATAATTCTGTGGTTTAAAAAAAAAATGTTATACCAAAACTGGCTCAAGGAAATAGCTCTGTAAGGAGGATTTGATGGGTTCCAAAAGAGGAAAGGGAACAGAAAAAAGGAAGAGTAGATTTTGCGGTTGCAAGACTTATGGGTTAGGTACCCCTGGGATTGAGCGCTGCTCAAAGGCAGGAAGTGCCCCTCATAAGTCTGCAGTCCTTCCTACTGTATTTGGTATCATAATTTAAATGAGTTCAGGGCTGAATGCCAGCACCAATCAGTTCCACATGTTTGATCAAATCTCCATTATTGTCTAGTCCTTTCAAAAAAGAAGCATACTTTAGTAGAGGGTTAACAGAGTTATCTTAGGATACCCCTGGATCCAGCATTCCTGGCTAGTGGAGAAAGTCATAGAATTGATCCCATATATCTATCATGAATATGTTTGCAGGAATTTATAGACCCCAATAAGATATATCTCCTTTAACACTACACAATTAATCCAAAAGTACTGCCATTGTTTGAAACAAGCTGGGAAACCTCTTCTATAATTTTCTATAGGAAAAATATTTATGAACCATGAAAAAAAATATGTATATATGTAAAATAATGTAAAATAAATAACTAATATATATATATATATAATTTATTTTACATTATTTTATAGTCATTCTGTTACCCAAAAGATTATCTATTTTATTCAATAAGTTTAGGTCTGATTTTTTTTCCTACACTTTATGTTTTAAATATAGCAAAGTTGAAAGATTTTAAAACAAAGCTAGATTCCACCTTAACATTTTGCTGTACATGCTATAATTCATAGCTCTAATACATAGCTGATTGGCTTTTTTGGTAGATTCTTCAAATTTAATTCATCCTAAAATAAGATGTTCCTACCAACACACCACATCAGGACATAAGGGAAGGTAGATAATTTCAAAACAGGAGTTTTGAGATGAATATTAAAGTGACTTCAATATTTTAAAGACAGACTAGCTAATATCTATGGTTAAGTTTTGTATATTTGCTTAAAAATTAGTTAATACTTTAGAGTCACAGCTCATTTATGGCTTCAGCTGTATGATTACTATAAGATTTCATCTAGATCAAGACATCTACAAGCACATGAAAGTAAATTTAAAGCTACATAATAAAAACTAGGTGTATGGACTCTTGACAATCAGTAAAATTAATTTATTCATACCTGTGATGTGATAATGTTGATTCCCCAATCTTTCCATAATAATAAAACTGCAACCAGTTCCTGTAGGGAATTAAATTGTTCTTTATTGTTCTTCCCTTGTTAACTTTATGCATTAATATATAAAGGTTGTATCTGACACCAACCAAGAATATTTATCTTAAAAATGCTAAAGTTTCCTCTGGCTTTAAAATTCTTTCATTCAAATAAGCTCTGAAATGTCTATATGCTTTTAGTATCAAATATTCACATTTGAAGGGTAACATAGATGTGATGACAGGAAGTGATGTTTGGTTCACCAACCTTTTATCCTTGACAAGAACTACTTTGGGCTCCTTGATAAGTAATGCAAACACCCATAAATATAAAATTCCTGCAGTCTCCTAACCCTTTATAATTAGTGATTGCAATCCTTTAATTCTGCACATAATTTGGATTTTATTAGAAATCCTTTGGCTGTAGGACAAGTGTTCCTGCCTGAAGGAAGCACACTATGTAGAAGTGAAAACTTGACAGAATTTTCCTACAGTGGTATTTGATATGCCAATGTGTTAATTACAGCCACAGTAATGCAAGAAAAACTTACATAAATAGTTTTGAAGGATTATAAATAAACAGATTAAGAGAAAATTCTAGAATTGTAAACACAGACAAGACGTCTGAGAGACTATTCAGTTCAGTCCCCTCAATTTACATGTAAGGCAATGATGGATCACTCAGTAAGGCTGACAGGTAAGGTTGATTCCATGGACTTGCCAAAATTCACTTATATAACGCAGAACAGAACCCACACAAGAACACAAGTCTCCTCTCTTCCACACTTGTTTTTTTTTTACAATATGTCAAATATTCCTAAAATAGGGCTTTAAACTATTATTTACAGCTAAAGACACCAGGCCACAGAGATTAAGTAACTTGCTCAAGTTTGGACTGAGTGGCTGAGCTGGGATTCGATTCAGGCTCCCTGGTTCTAGAGTCCACACTCTTAATCACAAACTGGAGTTGCTGTGAGTGAGTGAGTGAGTGAGAGTGAGCAAGCGAGCGAGTGAAAGAATAAATGAATATGTAGAGGCAGAAGGGAGCTGGGACTCACTGGTTGGGGAAAGACACAAGAGGTTGATGTTAAAATATTTTTCCCAAGGGGAAAAAGGGTAAAAGGCATCCTAGGTAAGAGACATGGACACCAGGAGGTGCCTGGTGAGTCTGGAAGCACTGATGTCTCTGAAGTGGGGGTGAGCTAGTGGATTGAGAAGGTACTGAAGCAACATGATTTGCTTCAGGTGGTGAGGGCTGCCTATGCCATATTATAAAATTTAAAATCAATCCAGCAATCAAGAAGAAAGGGAGGATGCCTGGCTGGGCAGGGGGGTGCATTGATCAATAGTTGAGCACTGATCTGTGAATCAGGATGTCACGGTTCAATTCCCGGTCAGGGCACATGCCAGGGTTGTGGGCTCAATCCCCAGAGTGGGGCATGCAGGATTCTCAATGGTTCTCATCATTGATGTTTCTATCTCTCTTTCCCTTCCTCTCTGAAATCAATAAAAATCTATTTTAAAAAAAAAAGAAGAGAGGGAGGAAAGTAACATTCATTATACTTAGTAAATGCTAGGTGCTTTAATGCTTTACACACGGGCATGCATGTGTGTGCTCATTCCCTCCTCCCTCCTATGAGGCACTTCCCACCTACCTGCCTAGGGCCAAGTGTCTCAGTACCAGCAAGGGACTGCAGCATGGCATGGTGACAAGTTCCATCTGATGCTAAAGCTTGTTTTGACCCCACCTGGTTGCAGAGGGCCAGTGTTAGTTTGGAAGCGAGGGTGTGGCCTGATCACATTTGTATGGTTTTCAGCAATAACAGAAGAGACAGGGAGGGTGGACCAGTGAGGGGAGAGGCAGCCATTAAGGGGGACCAGCAAGGTTTATCCCAGACCAGAGAAGCAAAAATGTTTCCTAAGGCAGTGGCACTGAAGCTCCAAAGGCACTTGTGATTGGAGATTCTTTCAAAATTGCCTTTAGATTTTACAGTCAAAGACTGCCCTGTGGGTGCTGAGCTAACGGGGCCCTGGTGACTTAGCAGCGGCGGCTAATTAGGTCTGGAGCCCTTTAGCGGTTGGCCAGGGTACGAGGTTGAGCTCTTGGTGAACAGAATTTGGTCATGTTGACAGTTGTACACTCAAATGGTTTGTTAATTTAACTAATGAGTAAGAGGTTTTGCACAGAATATGAGCACTCTGATTAGTGTTTTTGAGGTTGACGAAATGCCCATCAGTGGTGGGTGGGAGGTTACTGTTGTACCTACTCTGAGAGGACTCACCCTTCAGTTGTTGCTGATGATCTAAGATGGCAGATTCCAAATTTTTTGAGATAGAAGGAAACTGATGCTTCTCAGAGTCCAGTAATGACAAAGTTATTTTTCCTACATGGGAATTTCTCTTATGTTAAGGAACATTGGAATTATAGTAATTTAAGGAGAATTTTTCATTTTCTTTTAATGGATATAAAACTATGTGAGTAAGTTGAAGTAAGTGTTAAGTATAAAGTGTTCATTAAATGATGTGTTTTTTTCTTCTTTGAGAAAACAAATCTTTAAAAGTATCTTTGAATAAACTTTCTTCTGTCCAAAACCAGAAAATAAATACAGAAAGGCCTTTCTCAAGGAAAACAAAACAAAACACCTTTTCCAGCAATTTACAAAAGTGTTTTAGATTCTTTAGTATTTAGCCTAAAGGGATGTCAGAATGAGGTAGTTAGGGTAATGATAAGAGACAAATGAGGAAAAATGGACAATGGAAGGACATTATCCTATTAGAACAATAATAATGGGAGGAACAAGAAATAAAGAAAGGAGGGGAGCATTAATGAAAACCAGCAAGGAAATGAATTGTGTGTAGGGAAATAATGAGGATATAAACAATAAGCCTTTCTCTCTAGTTGTGTGTTTACTCTTCACCACAGGAGGAAGTAGAGAACACTATTGAATGGTAAACAACCCAAAGCAATTGTGGTAAGAAAAAAGGAAAGAAAAAAAAAAGTATAACAGTAGTTCTTTCAACTATATAAATAATCTTTTTGATTCATTACAAGACAATTTGGAAAATGTTTGATAATAGTTGTTCTCAGTCATACCAGGTATGTGAACAATACACTTTCCATTCATATCAAATCTGTTTGATTAGGGTTGGTTGAGTTTGACATTCTTTGCTTAATCAAGCTTGCTCAGACTTTTTTAGATATGTCCTGCTAATGAATGATTGATGTGAATTGACATAATGTAGAATTACCATAGTGCAGTTCTTGAGTGACTTCCGTGTATTTTGGGAATATTGTTTTAATTCAAAAGCAGGAAAGGGAGGTCAGAGATCAGTTAACCCAACTGTCATTTCAGAAATGAAGAAAATAAAACCCCGGAGAAGCTAAGAGCCTTTGCCTAAGGCGCAAAGCTGGTTAGGAGCAGTCTAGGAATTGTTCACATTCCCCAATCTAGGGAGATTTCATCACACCACCCTGCTCCGGGATCTCAGGGCAATAGTGGAGAAATGCATGAAGATTCAGAAAAGACTCCTTCGTTTTTGGCTACCATTTTGCCAGTCAACTTATTGGCTTTCAGAATATAATATTTAAAAAATGTATTTGAATCAGCTCTTCCCTGTCCAAAACCAGAAGGTACATATATCAAAGCAGTATAAGTTATTGCTGGGTTGTTGTTGTTTTTTTTTTCTGATGGAAAAAAAACAAGCCCTTTTCAGCCATTTGAATTCTTTAATGTTTGGCCTGAAGGGAAAATGAGTTGGATGCCAGCAAACCCAAAAGAAAATAAGCAACATTTTTTTTTTTTGAAAGAACAAATCAAACCTCCTAGGAAGGGAGATGTGGGAGAATTGGCACCAGCCTGAGAGTCAAGAGCCCTGTCTCCAGGGTCCTTGCTCATTAGTGAGCTTGGGCAGATAGTGAAGAGAGAGGGAGAGACTGAATCCAGTGGAATCAAAGCTTCTTCCAGCTTTAAAATTCTAATAGAATGTTATGTTTCCCAATGATAATCTTAACTTTTAAAAACACTTGTGGTTTATGCCTTATCACAATGAGGACAAATAAAGGTGTAATCTCTCTGAAACAGCTACTGTTGGTAAAAACGATTCTATGGGCTGAAAATCTCAGATGAAATGTCAGGAAAATGTTGATAATTTTTCCCTTTAAAAGGGAGGACATAGCACAAGCAAAGAACAAACTTGAAAAAAAAATTGTAAAAATCAAACAAACCTAACCTTGTTGTTGCTGTTTATCATCTACCTTCTCGGTCTTCCATAGATATTTATCTGGCTGAAATGAAAGTTTAAAATGATCTCAACTTTGTGTTCAGATTGCCTTAGATTGTGAAAGAATTTTAATAGTTCTTTCTTTAGAGCAAAATATGTTAACCTTTATGCCAGAATGAAATTTAGTATTTTAAAGTCTTTTGTTACAATAAATTGCCTGAGTTTACCATTAGACCTATAGTGTATGCTTCAAGCTGATGCACATAAACTACCAGGCAATTCATATTGGACACCTACTTCAGGATTTAGTTGGTACCACTATGAAGGAAATTCTCCCAACGAGAAAGCTTACCGTATTTTCTGGCATATACGACGACTTTTTAACCCAGGAAAATCTTCTCAAAAGTCAGGGTCGTCTTATATGCCAGGTGTCGTCTTATAGGGCCGGTGCTGAAACTTCCGAGCTGGACTGGAAAATCTGCAGTTGCCGCATAAGGCGGGGGGAGCTCAAAAACAGCCGCACTCCATTCATTTCAGTGGAGCCGGACCGAGGCCGCATACAGTCTCCGTGGGGACTTTTTAACCCAGGAAAATCTTCTCAAAAGTTGGGGGTCGTCTTATACGCCTTCCCTCTGAGGTTCCACAGTCCATTCCATGCTTCCATGTCTCTGGACATTAACTTCTCTGTCTAACGTTGCTCATCTAGAAGATGGGGATAATAATCACTCCTGCCGCCCGGAATCATGCGGATAAAACGAATTCAGGTTCGGAAGCCTTTTTTGTTTTTAATCCCCACGGGAGGATATTTTCCCATTGATTTTTAGAGAGAGTGGAAGAGAGAGGGAGAGACAGAGAAACATCGATGTGAGAGAAACACATAGATTGGTTTCCCCCTGCACGTGCCCAACCAGAGCATGCACCTGGGAGGAACCTGCAACCCAGGACCCTTCAGTCCACAGGCCAACACTTTATTCACTGAGCCAAACTGGTGAGGGCTGGGCGCCTTTTGAACAACAGAGAACACATGCTGAATGCTCTCTATGCATTTGTTGTTAAAATTATCATCGCCTTTCCTTTCTCTGATATGTTAGTTTCTTCTCCTGCTCAAAAAATCCCAATGCAGAATGGGCTGATGGTGGAGTGACAGTGCGATGCTGGTTAGAAGTCCATCTTTTGATTTGCTTAGGTTGAGGGTGCAGGGAACGCTGGCTGGTCCTTGCCCCTACCACACTTAGCAGTGACCCTGTCTTCTGTCAACCAACCAACAGAACCAGGCCATTCTGTTTTAGTTTTTATTTTATTTTATTAAATTTATTGGGGCGACACTGGTTAGTAAAATAATATAGGTTTTGATTTTTAGGGATGTGAAACTATGTAAAGTGCCTGTTTAACTTTTAATACATTTTAAGCATTATGTGCTCCCCATAGGGGTTGGGAGAATGGGGCTGGTAAGGGCACATACTTACGGCCATATGCACCTGTTGAACTGTGACCGGACACATAACCTCATTGCCACGCTCCCACGTCAGAGTTGGCGTCTTGGCAGCAGTTTGTGTAGTAATTATAGTAGAGGTTACTTTAAAATAGGACTGGCATAGATTTCAATCTTATCTGGTAACAGTTAACTTATTAATGATCGTTTTGGCCTGTTGGCAGCCGTTCTGTCTTTAAACTGTGCGACTGATACAATCTCTCAACCTGCGAGGGATAAGTAATTGGATGGGAGACCACGAAGAACTCCTGGGCATTATGGAAAGAGTTTTAAGAATCCGGCCTCTGTCAGTCAGACTGGAATTGCAGTGCTGGCCAATGGCTGGGAAGTCCCTTCGTAGATGGTCGACATGCTAATCAAGGTCTTGGCTACTTCGAATGTTCTGCTTGGGTACATGTTCTTTCAGGGTGCTTTCCTGAGAATTCCAAGGACTTTTGGTCTGAAAGGGCAGAGCGGCTGAGAAATTACTATGAAACGCTCTACTGAGGTGGCCTAATCTGCTGAGATCAGGACAACCTCACCCTGCTCCCTCTGCTTCGTATGGAATAGGGACTCAAGAGGCTGGCCAGCCTGTTTGACCGCAGCCTTCACAGGCATCTCACTGCTGGCTCTGCCTTAAAAAGTTTCCTTCCACTGACGTGGTGCAGAAATTAGACATATAAGCATGACTTGCAGAAGGGCCTCGCCAAACCTTGGTGGTCAGGAGAGGCTTCTTAAGAGAGACATACAAAATGAATCTGAAATTCTCTTAGCCGTGGTTTCTTATTATATAGACTTGAGACACTACTTACCTCAGACTGCTTACCTAGCAGAGCTTTCAGTGAGAGCTCTATTTCTATTATTAAAGAAATACAATTCTGTAATACATACCATTTTTTTTTTCTACTCTAGATTCTCCTTCTAACTCATAGCTCAGTAGACTTTTACATTCTGAAAAAAGTTCCAGCTGACACTTCCTTTCCTGTGATAGTGGTGATTGGGCATAAACAGTTCATGCTTTTAATTATGGTAAAATACACATAATACAAAATTTACCATCTGAACCATTATTTAGTGTACAGTACTGTGGTATTAATTCTATTCACATTGTTGTGCAACCATCGCCATCATCCATCTCCAGGACATTTTCATCTTCCCAAGCTGAAGCACTGTACCCATCAAACAACGCCCCATGCTCCCCTCCACAAGCCCCTTGTAACCACAATGGAGAGTTCCCTTGTAGCAACTGTTTTGTATTGAGTGCCTACTTTGTGCTAGGAACACCAGCCTGGTGATAGAAAGATGAATCAGATGTGATCTCTACATTCAAGGTTCTCATAGGAGGAGCACCCAATAATTTGTGGCTCATGTTTTCAACTTGCAGAGAGTCACAATAGGACATGCCCAGAAAACTTTGAGCAAACGGGCCTCGCCAAACCTTGGTGGTCAGGAGAGGCTTCTTAAAAAAGACATCCAGAGTGAATCTTAAATTCTCTTAGCCGTGGTTTCTTATACAGACTTCAGACACTACTTACCTCAGACTACTTACCTAACAGAGCTTTAAGTGAAATATTGTCATCTAGGCACTTAGCACAGTGCCTGGCGCTCAATAAGCAATCGTAAGGAATACCTTCTTTATTATTAAAGTAAGGGTAGAAATTAGTTGGAAGGATAGACAGAGCAGAGGTGCTGGCAAAAGCAAAATTTCCAAGGCACAGACTGCATGCTCTGCTAGGGAAACTAAAGGCAGTAACCATTGCAAAAGCTGAAAAGAATATTCATAGAGTCACTAATAATAGTAAATGATTTAAATATTATTTTGATGAGTTGATTATAGCATGTCACTGCTCCACTTATAAAATTAAAGTGACTATAAGAGAATTCTAGGTTTTTCCCTTAAACCTATTTCTTCCCTGGAGTTCTATCACAAGGACACCCAATTATGTAAACACCCTTGAAGTCATTTTTTATCTCACATTTTCTTTCACTCCCATATTTGCATCTATTTCTCTCCAGCACTGACATTCCAACTCTGACCAGACCATGGGTCTATTTTACCTCAATTCCTGCAGGAGCGTCCTAACTGGTCTTGATTTTCTGATTACTCTTCTACCATCTCTTTTCCACAAAGTAGAGAGAGAAGCCCAAGTCAGATTATGTCATATTTTGCATACACTCCTCCAGTTTCTTCCCATTGCACTGAGGGGGGCGGGGGAATTACAATTTCTTTTCATGAACTCAAGGCCATGCACTTCCTAGCCCTTGTACATGTCTCCAGCCTCACTTTGAATTTTTCTCTAATTTATTTATTTACTTTTTAATATTCCTCCCATTGGCCAAGTGTATTCCCGACTCACGGTCACCACTGACCTGCTCTTTAAGGCCGGCACAACCTACTTGGAAGCTGGCTTGCCATGAAATTCTTAGCTTAAATGTCATCTCCTCAGAGAAGTCTCCCCTGACCACTCAATCCAAAATGTCCCCACCATTCAATTTCTATTTTTAACACACAACTTTGCATTTTCCATAGATTTATATGACTGAACATTATCCTACTTCTTTGTTTTCCTCTTAAATTGTCTCTCTCTCTCCCCTCTGGAACTTAAACTTCTTGAGAGCAGTGACACATATTGACTTTTTGTTCATCAATTTATACAGTTATGATACCAGTGCCTAGACCATGGTGTTACTCAGTAGGTATTTGCCAAACGAGCACATGAATTCGATAAATTCAATGAGCGGTTGACTTGTGCCCAGTCTGTGACACACGGTGCTGTAGTGTGCACCGTGATGGGAAATATGCATATTTTGTCGTCCCAGAAATTTTCAAACTCAGGAAAGCCACAAACACAGAAACTATTTCAATGTGCTGCTCATGGTGGTTAATGAAATATCAGAACTTTAGCTGTGTGTTTTTTTTTTTTAATTTTCTGTAATGCTTCAATCTAATTGCCTTTCTCCAATCTAGTTCATCTCCTCATTGTGCTTTTTCCCACCATGGCCTCCCTTGCTCTTCCTGGAATGTGTTCATACCTTGGAGGGCCCGTACCTGGAGGGTTGCTGTGCTTCTTTCTACCCCCAGTAATCTCTTCTTTGCATATGGTAAATACATTGTAAACATTCAGTTGACAGTAGTATTGATTGACTAGTGCTTACTATCAATGTGATATTTCACATCAAAAGTTTGGTTGTGTCTCTACCACGAAATTCAGATCGATCTTGCTTCTGACAATGTTCCAGCATATGGAGTTGCTTGATTAAAGAAAACGAGGGGGAGATTCTGATTCTTATTTAAAACATTCAGAGATAATGGCGACTTTCGCAAAAGTTAACAGAGGAAATCCTTGTGGCCGTCGTGTAAACATTGTAAATAAGCAATCTGTTATCAATCATGTTTTATTACCATTGGAACATGTTGAGTGCTTTGATAATGACCTTGGGAGCCAATAGCCTCTGTAACCGAGATGTAACCAAGGAACTCTAGAACAGCTCACAGCCTAAAATGTTGACCTTCAACCTGTCTGGAAGCAGATGGAGCGCTGCGCACACCTGGCCATGTGTAAATGTTAACCTGTTTACTCTGTGACGTGAGAAGCAGCGAACCAACAGCCTATGCTTATGTTTTTCCATTTCGTGAAGCTTCGGTGGCTTTTGTTATGAAAAGTTCTTCAAATATTAAACAAAAGGCTGTGAAATATTGGATTCATTAGAAATGTAAAACTTACTCCCTTTGCTCTGGTGGCAACTGCTCAGCGAGTTAAAAAAAAAAAAAGTAACATTGACAAACATTACTTATTTCTGTGGTTGTCAACATTTAATTAAACAGGGCCCCTACATCTTAAGATGTCACTGTTTTGTATATGTGCAATAAAAGGTTCAAATTAAAATACTGTACAATTACTTTGCATAGAAAAATGACTTTTGCAGACGTCTACAATAGACAGTTTAGAGAAATAAGCATTTTGTGTTTAAATTGTGCTCCTTAGTATTTTAAACAGATGGCAATGGCTTTCCTCTTGATTATAACTTTGAGGCATGCTTTACTAAATGGAATCAGCGGGGTTCATTAAGGTCCCATTTGATGTATCAGTATTATAAAAATACCATGTTAATTATCCTCAAACGTTGCAAGTTACCTCCATTTTTCTGCAATCAGAAGATGAGAGAAACCCTGTGAAGCAAATTAGTCCTAATTGAAAGAGGACTGATTAATATTTAAATAAGGCATTGTGTGAGGGATTCTGCCATGAGAAAAATAGGCTGAACATCTGAATTAATTGCATAGCAGGTTAAATTAAATTTCATATAATGGGTTGGAAGATGAGTTGGCACAGTGCTTTAGCAGTGAGCACAATGGCTGAAATACCAGTCTTTTCTTTCACTCTTGGCTGAATTCCATCGAGGTCCTTGTAGCCATTACCTCTTTGTTGTCTCTCTTTCAATGCAAACAAAGGTACTAACAGAAAATTGCTACCACATTTTTAAAAATGTTAATCCTTTTTGGGAGACAGCACCTGTCTACATTTTCTCCGTTTCTCTTCCACCTTGGCTATAAAATTGGGAAACATTAGTATCTTTTGCCTTGCCAGGTTTAATGAGGATTGATGTCATAAAATGCTAATGGCTGAAATATAGTTAGAATTGTGCTATTAGTGGGTTATCACTGTCTGACATTTTCACTGCACCAGAGCATGCATGTGGAGCCTGTTTAAAGTGATTGGGTTACTTAAGGGTCCCTGTTAGGGATATTTAATCCAACATAAATTACTTATGCACTTTGTTAGTGTTCAAAGGAAGAGTGTCGCGTTGTACATGCTGGCAGTTTTCCAGTCAAGAGCTGTTAATTACTGTACAGCAAGTGAATACATTTTGTGGCAATGGAAGCCAGGGGGGCGGGGCGGGGGCCTCTATCTATATTTCATCTACCTAAAAACGAATAGACGAGAGTGTATAGGAAAAGAAATAGACTCCAGCCATTTCTGCCCTTAGGAATCAGAGTGCCATTTGTTTTCATTTTGAAAATAAAAACAAATGACAGCATGATTCCCTCAGGGAAAAGAACTTCAGTTATAAAGCTTTCCTGCCCCAGAATGAGCAATTATCTATTAATATGCTGCTAACAACCAAATAAATTTTCCAAATCCTTAATTCAAAATTTTACAACGTGGTGAATCTCAAGGTGTGCAGAGATAATTATTTGCTAATCAAGCAAAAAACTATAGCAATAATAACAACAATTTAAAATGTTTTATGGTTAGCATACTGTCTCTAAAGTTATGTTAACAAGCTTCTGTAGATCAGATACTAACTTTTTAAATAACTTTTTAAGGTAACATTATTACATAATAATGTAATATTTATATTAATATCAGTTACAAAATCTGCTATTATTTGAAAACCTAAGTGTAAAACAGGAAGGTTCTTTCAAAAGATGTAATTTTCCCCTTGACTGCTATTGCAGCCAAGTAAAGGAGACCTCTGGTATTATTTAGAAAAGTGCTCATAGGATATATATATATAATGTCCCAGTACTATTCATTTGCTGAAATAGCCAGAAGCATATATCATGAATTTTTTGCAAATAATCCATTTTCTGTGCCTAAGAGATACAGAAATATACACGTTGTAAGCCTTTGTAAAATAACCCTCTTTCTGAATTATGGCTAGGAACAAAGAACATTTCATTTTTGTAGTTCTTACTATAGCCCTCAGTTTAAAATTAAGAGTTAAGAAATGTGTGTCTAGCATATTTATAAACTTCCTTTTTAAAAGAAAATAATAACTTTATTTTCTTACTGAGAAATGATGTTAAGCATGGCTGGGTCAACCATGTGCTGTCGCTTTAAGAACAGAAATAAAAATATTTTGATTAGCAGTATTAAAAGGAATTGCTATTTCATTCAAATTCATGGTAGCAGATACAAGTCCGTAGAGTTCATTGTAATGCTTAGTCTATCATCTGTTAATGAAGTCATGCTTCGAAAGATTTCAGAGATGTTTCTACTCTGAACAGAGTTGTAAGAGCTGATGCTGGGGAGTTGATGCCTGATAATTCACATGGGATAGCAGTGACATCTGAAGCCCTCCTAAATTTAACTGGCTAACAAGCACATGAACAGAGCAGTAAGTCACAGTTCTACAAGAAGGGATCTATTACCAAGTTCAAATATATAGAAGTCTCTATCCATCTCTTGATGAGGATCATATGTATATGGGTGACTCCTCATAAGGCTAAGGGGAGTTCGCCAGAAATATCCTTTGTGCACTTCTGGGCAACGGACCAATCTCCTGAGTGTATTGTGAGTGATGAGACATTTCAATGAGGTCCATAAAAAATCAGATTGAGCAAAGGTAATAATTCCTTCATAATTGGCTTAATGATGAGAGGGAACATGAAAAGTTATAAATCTGTGCAACAAATCAAGAATGTTTTAGGAAGGTACTTAGACTCAAACCAGTTGCTGCTGTCAGCCAGAAAGGTGGTTTTAGAAAGAAACCCTTTCCGTCCTTTGCAGCATCTTTAAGTAACGCAAAATTAAAAAAACAAACCAGCTCATGTTACAAAAGGACGTCGCATATGACTAACAGAAACAAAGACAATAAACTGCAAAAATGTCTGCAAATTTCAAAGGTCCCATTTTTTAAATCTGAGGTGCAAATAAAGGATGATGCCCTGGGATATAATTCTAACAGCTTTTAGATACATAGATGCATCTGCATTATGTATGTATATATGTATATATATGTATATCTGTATACATAACTTTATGTACTATTAAATTGTTTGTGTTCATATGTAAAACATGTATGTATACATGCATATGTGTGTATATAATGTTATATTAAAAATCTGGGGCCTTCTGATCACCAGTGTTTACTCACCAGGGCCTAGGACTAGGCAATCTGGACAAGATTTTAACATTGAACCAAAATCCAGAAGCATTTCGTTTTAGCCTGCGCCCAGTCTGTTTCTTTAATGGGTGTAGTTTTCACTGTGAGATCACAAATGTAGTGCAAAGGTGCAGAGAGAGACTCAGCAATGGAATTGGGGTGATCACGAAGCCTTCAGCAGCTATCACTCCCACCTTCCTACCCCCTTCTCATTCCTTCTGGCCTGAGAAGGGACATTGGTTTTTGTTTTGTTTTTACAAGCAATTCTGTGTCTGTATTAAATTGTCCCATGTTCTCATGGAAATTTTCATTCAGGTATTTGGTACTCTTGTAGCAAGGCAGGCAGATAACTAACATTTGTTCGAGATTAGGCCTTAAGTGAAATGTATTTCTTTCTGGCAACTTGAAACTTAGAGCAGTGAAATGATAGGATCACCCCATCCAATACATGGTGTCTGAATGTCACTCAAATGGCAAGTGCTGTTAATCGCATTTCTCAGCGTCCAAGGGTTACAGGCTTATAGAGCTGACAATAATAGTGGATTCTAGATCTTGTAAGCTTTCTTATCCAAACCCAGATTGCCAAAGGAAAATAGCTCATTTATCAGATTAAAGGCAGACCTTACAGAATCTATAGCCTGCACTGTGCAGTGCATACACGTGTAGGCTGGAAAAGTGACCGGTTGAATTTTCACCCCTCTCCTTTTCTTGCTACTGTTGAAAAAAAGTGAGGTACTTCTATTCATGGCTTCCTGAATTTCATGCTTCTGTTGCTTTTCTCACATGTGCCTCTGAGGCTTTCCTGTTGGTCCATGGCTTTGCTGATCACTAAAACCATGCCCTCAAAGATGCCAGCAGCATGCTAATATAAGCCATCAAAATGATGTAGAACTCTGGACTATGCTAGAAAAAAAGACAGATTGAAAGTATATATGGATATTGTGCAGTTTCAATATTATTAATGTAGAGTAATTTAACGTGTTGAATGAATGACTGAGTAAATAAGTAAAATTAATTGAAACAAATCTAAAACTCATTGATGTCTTGAATGAGTGAAGATTGAGTGTGTAACCTTGTGTCTCATTTTTTTCACTCTTGAAATTTACACCTTCATAGAGTTGCAGTGCTGAGTGGCTCTTGTGCCACGTCTGTCACAACCAATTTAATTTTATTCAGTCAACATTTTTGATCACCAGCTCCATGCTTGGAACTCCATTAGTCCTAGAGGTAAAGTTGGATAAAGATCTCTGTCCTTGAAGAGTCCTCTTATTGGGGGAGGGAGTCCTATGAACATGAGATGGAAACTACGCCCCTCCCCCCATTAAGTGCAGTCATGATGAGTATAAAGCATGGGGGGAAGGCACATAGTTCTGCTTGAGGAAGAGAGAGCTGGACTGATGCTGAGAAGATGACAGCTGAGCTGGGCCTTGAAGAAGGAGAACAGGCAGATTGAGAGACATGGGGAAGAGGGCAGAAGGACACCATCAACAAAAGCATGGGGAATTGTATTGGATATTCATTGCCAAAAGCAATCAAATTTGTGTGTTTAAAACATAGCAAGATTTATAGAGTTATAATAGTTGTAGAGGGGGCTAGAAAGGTAGACTGGGATTGAGCCATGAAGATCCTGTGCCTGGTCATTAAGGAACATCTAACGAATTAAATGAAATACGTAACTGGTGAATTTGTAGAAAAACTCACTATTTTTTCTTTTTCTTGATAATCCCCCTTACACATATACATATATATTGCGATTAAATCTTACTTAAGAGAGAGCATAGAATTACTGGAATCAGGTAGATGCATCCTGGGAGAAGACTTTAAGATCTTCTGGTCAGAATGCAAAACTTACACATAATATTGAGTGACTTGCCCAAAGCTGCAAGCTAGGTGCCATCAGGGCTGGGGCTTGGTCCTTGGAGTCCAGGTCAAGTATAGTTTCTACTCTATCGTGTACTTATTGATTTTTTAAAAATATAACTAAAAATAATATTGCTTAAACTTTTTTTCCCACTGCGTATCTTCTTATATCAAAAATTATGAAGCTAGAATACAGTCCTTGTGTCCATGCAGTATCAGAATGGTAGAAGTCTGTTGCTAGAACTTACTTAAAATAGCAAGGAATTTCAATGGCTACTATCATTTTCTGCTAACAGTTGGTATTAAAAAAACCACTTTGCTATCTTCACTAGTCCCATTCATTGAAAACTTGGACAAACTTAACTTGTTTTGGAATTTGTATCCACTTTAATGTTCTTTACTTGGAAAACAAAATGGATCTTTGGCCATGTGGTTGTTTTTCTAGATTGTATGAGGTAATAACACCCTGATTTTATTAGAGCTTAGACGTGTTTTGGTAGGAGGAGAATAAAACCAAATACACAGAAGTTAGTTTTCAAAGAGTAGCAGCCAGAAGAGGTCTAATCCAGGTTATCTGAAACTCATGTTCTATGCACAGACCAGCCGGGTTGGAGATAAGACGCCCTAGACCACTGCATTTAGAAACAGCAAATTATGAGGCGGGCTTTTAGTTACTAGTGTCAGGCCTATAGCTGACCACAAAAATGTGGCAACCTGATAGGAATGTAGGACCCTGAAGAACTTTAAAAAAACAAACCCATTTGTAGGAGTTGAGGAAGCATAAAGGTTTGTGGTCATTTATACACCACCAGGCTCAAACTGAGCAGCCTCTGAGAATAGCATTCTTTTATGGAAGATTATAGTAATTTATGCTCCAATAAACATTCTGATTTATCAAGGAAAAAAACAACCCACTAAGCTAAGTAAGCTTTTTAATAAAATGGTAATTATATTGTTTGTTTTATAAGTATTTACATCCAAAATGTTCAGAATGCTTTAACACATTGTTGTTTCTGAGCTAAACAAAAAAGACAACGACCCAGACAGTTCATCTCTTAATTAATATCAAGGAGTCTCTTATATGTCAGGTGCTGTGTTAACTTCTTCAAAATGACAAAGAAAAAGAGGTTTCAGCCTTGCCCTCAGGGCTAAGGGAGGAGCAAGTGCAGGGAAAAATACTCTCAAGCAGCTCCCAGACAGCTGTTTCTTCCTTTTATTCTTTTTCTGTTATTACTAGAGGCCCAGTGCACGAATTTTGTGCACCAGTGGGGTCCCTTGGCCTGGCCTGCGGGATTGGGCCGAAACCAGCTCTTTGACATCCCCCAAGGGGTCCTGGATTGTGAGAGGGGACAGGCCAAGCCAAAGGACCCCACCGGTGCATGAACACGGCAGGGGAGTGACATGGGAGGTTGGCCAGCTGGGCAGGGACTGTGGGAGGGCTCCAGGGCATGTCTGGCCCATCTTGCTCAGTCCCAATTGGCCAGACCCCAGCAGCAAGCTAACCTACTAGTCAGAGCGTCTGCCCCCTGGTGGTCAGTACATGTCATAGCTACTGGCTGACCAGTCAACTGTCTGCCCCCTGGTGGTCAGTGCACGTCATAGCAAGTGGTTGAGCAGCCTTAGCATATCATTAGCATATTACGCTTTGATTGGTTGAATGGATGACTGGACACCTAGCACATTAGGCTTTTATAATATAGGATTGCTTATTCTTTTCATTACCCGTGATGATCTTAAATATGGTCTTGATTAGAGCAACAACTATAAACTCTTGCCTTTCATATGTACAACTCGGAATGCTCTCTCATTTCCCAATAACATAGCTAGAAATAAGAGTTCAGTGAGTTCAAACACATCTCATTTATTTATTTTTTTCGAGCCCAAGCTCTGTGACCAACAAAATGGCCCTCATCAGGGATGTGCTACTTTATTTCACGGAGAACAGCCCATTTATTGGGCACAACACACTCCATGTGGATTCAATATGGCTCCCATTTTATGGGTGAGGAAAGTAAGATTCAGAGAAGCTAAGCATGTTGATGTTTAGCAGTAGTGTGACTGGCATTGTGGCAGTCAGAACTTCTCAGCTATAAAAAAAATTTGGATCCCTTATTTGGAATATATTCAACGGAGCCATGGCCTCACTGAGTCCTGTGACTAAATGGTGGTGGGGCTGTGAGCAAGTCCCTTAATCTCACTGGGTGGGTTTCTCCAACTTTAAAATGAATGGGCTGACTAGGTGAAACATACAATTAAAAAAAATCTGTTACGTGATTCTCAAATATTGAAAACCAGAGTCATAGCATACCTCTAAATGAGTTTTAGTACAAGCAGTCTATTCAGGTAGTTTCACAGTTCATGAGAATCTGAAGGATTCATACCATTATTTCTAAGATTATGGATTATCACAGTTATAGGCATAGGTAGGGTGTTAACTGTGCGCTAAACCAGATTCATAAATTATTCTCAAAATCATATAAAATGCAGTGAACACACAAGAGCTAAGCTGTGGGCTCAAAGGTTTTTACAAAGGCCTTCCATTTCTCAGCAAGATGGGAACTCAAAGCAGGTTTGCTCGACATCATTAGTGTGAACTTCAAAAAATTGCATGGAGGAAGCCACGCACCACTGAGATTTTCATAATTTAAACATAACCATCAGTGACAGGAGTTTGAGCTCATAATAGTAGCTAGTTTCCAGCCATTTGGGAATGGTGTGTGTGCTTTTCATAGATGCTTTTCACCTTTCCCCTCCTCCCAGAAGTCATCAAGGTCTCAATTCCACTCCCCACAGCAAGCTGGGCTTTGCTGTCACATCTCATGGCAGTGTCCCTCTAGGCAAAAGGAGTCAATAGTCAAGGCCAGTGCATGCAATATTCAGGCCTACTAGCATGTCACACCTAACCCTGATTGCTCACCTGTTTATATTTCAATTTCACTAATCATTTGTCATCATTTTAAAATCCCATGCTGGTGATCTGCTCCCCACTAGACCTCTTAGATGATTCCACTTGCTGTATTCAAGAAGCAGAAATCCTTTAAGAAAAAGCAAATCAGCCCTGGTTAGTTTGGCTCAGTGGATAGAGCATTGGCCTACAGACTGGAGGGTCCCAGGTTCGATTCTGGTCAAGGGCATGTACCTTGGTTGCGGGCACATCCCTAGTAAGGGGTGTGCAGGAGGCAGCTGATGGATGTTTCTCTCTCATCGATGTTTCTAACTCTCTATCCCTCTCCCTTCCTCTCTGTACAAAATCAATAAAATTAAAAAAAAAAAAAAAGCAAATCACAATGCACACTAGGAAACAGTGTCAAAGGTTTGAATCCTGACTTTGCTGTGATTGGCTGTGTGAAATTAGGGAAGATGCATAACTTCTTTCTTCTTTTGGAAATGAGGTCTAGAAAACCAGCTCATGTAGTTGTGTGGACTAAAAGACTGCGTGTCAAGCCATCGCAGCATGCTGGTGTAGGGGCCTACTGTTGGACTTTCTCCATCGATCCTCCCCCTTCATTAGTGAGATGATTGTGGGTGATTGAAATGAAAATGGCTAAATTTAAGGAGGGGGTACATTCCAATGAAATTCGCAAAACTTACTAAACTTGAGTTTAATTCTGTTCCACTCTATCATTAGAGTTTCTGAGTCATAGTTAAAATATCCAGTCTAACTAAGAGAATCTAAAATGACATAATGATGGCTCATGAACACATTCCCCATTTAATCTAGGGTTCAACTTGAATTTCCTAATTAAAAATGGTGAAACTTCAGAGGGTGGAGAAGTGATTCACAGCTTCTGTAATGATCCCTTTTTGGCGGACATGAATTACTTGTAACAGAAAATAACACCTTACAGGTAGACTTTAAAAATCCGTTACACACAGAATGACTAGATGATGATTTGGGGGATTCCTCTTCTTCTTTTTTTTTTTTCTAAAATAGTAGATCCATGGGGTATATTGTAGCATTTATCACCTAATAAAATGTAATGAAAAGTTTGAGGAAAAATTAAGGTCAAGCTAGTATTGCCCCTGAGTGGTATGGCTCAGTGGTTGAGTGTTGACCTATGAACCAGCAGGTTATAGTTCAATTCCAGGTCTAGGCACATGCCTGGGTTGTGGGCTTAATCCCCAGTGGGAGACATGCAGGAGGCAGCTGATCAATGATTCTCTCTCATCAATACATTGAAAAAAAAAAAAGAAAAGAAAAAGATAGTATGGACCCAGGTATGATGGTTAGAATTTTAATCATGCTTTTGACTCTTTGCATATATTTTTAAAAAATGAAAATAATATAGGCCATATTATTAAGAGCTGCCTATAATAGAATCATCTTGTTTTAGAGAATTTTTCACTAGTAGAGAAAACAATTTCTTCTTGGACTTGGAATGTCTCTGAAATTGTAGTTCCCATAGGGACCTTTCTGTTCTGGGGGATGAACTGCTCTGTGAGGAAACTGTCTCAGATATGTTTTCCTGCACTTGTAGAAATCCTGTTGCCCGGCAAAATTTCAGAAGTGACCTTTCTTTTCTGACAACAGATGGCAGTGTTTTCAGGGACAACAGCCGTATGTTTATTAGCTACCAAGGAATCTTACACAATATTTCTCTCTCTTGAACCACCAGCCCTCCATCAGGAGCTAGTACACACGAGAGCACTTTAACTTCATGGGATATTGTTTTAACAGACAATGAATTGTTCCTGTTAGAAAGTTTTAGATACATTTTCTGTTGTTACATTTGTTCAAAGAAATTAGTTTATAAGTTTACTCTTTTAATAAAAAAAACACTTCCTCTGTACATAAGAATAATTAGTATTACTTAAACAATTTCCTCTCGATGCATCTTTCAGTAAAGTATGATACTTTAAAGTTGAAAATTATCAAAAGTCTGTAGTATGTAGTTTCCTCTTAACCTTACTATGCTTGCTTCACGAAGGATATGGGAATCCTTTCAGATGAAACTTAGAAAAAGTCCTAAGATGTCTGATGATGCAATTAATTGATGCCTTTCCATATAAGTACTTGGCATTTGATGGCTTTGACAGGAACAGTATCTCAAATACTCGACTGTATTAATTTAACAGATATGTATATATCATAGCTGTGGGCGTGGCATGGACTCTATCTGAAAACATTGACTCCAAGTAGATTCCAGACAGCAGAGAGGAGAGAGAAAAGCATTCTCTGCAGGAAGGAACAACACAGGCCTAATCAGGGAGGTGGGAAGTCCTGGATTGGCAAATAAATCAGCGTGTCCCAATGAAATATAAGGAAAGGGGATTAGGAAATGGGGTGATACCAATTGTGAAGATCCTTGAACGATCCCATAGGCCAATGGCTTTCACATTAAAAACAAAAACATAACAAACAAACAAACAAACAAAACCAGTGTGTCCTTTCCTATAAAAGAAAATTTGACTGGAGGCCCACAGTTTATGAGTCAAAGTCGTGGCTCTGAAAGGCTAGCCCTTGAAGCGCCTTCATAAAATTCTTAGCACTATCTCCTGAGCTAAGGCCTAAACAACCTCATAGGCAAGATGTGCATTCACTCATTATTTAGTCATTTTACAAACTGAGTACCTACTATGCGCCATGCAGTTGTCTTATATGTGCAGCTGTTTAATGTTGACACTTGTAGAGAAATATGATCCATTGCGAAGATACAGCCAAGGTTCATTAGGTGAAGAATAGTTTGCATAGCAAGGTCACATAAGTATTATGTAACCAAATTGTAGGGCCTTAAATACACTGTCCATTGAGTAAAAGAATAATCCATAACAATTCCAAAGCAGGAAAACACACATATTATGTTTATACTCTCATTTCCTTTTCTGTAGCTAGATGCACACACATATATACACACACATACATATACCCACACATTAATTTATCTAAGTAGTTGTGTACCTACATGAAAAGACAGGAGCAATCCAATTAAATTACATTTTTTTCTTATTTTACATAGAAACATTTTCAACTGAGACACAGATTAAAATTTCATTTTTGGTTTGGCAATCAAATTGTATTCTCTTCAACTTCCCACAGTAGTTTGTGTCTGCTGTGTGAGAAGGAGAATGCCTGTCCTACTTCTGTCTGTTTTCGTTATCTGCCCGTCCTCTGCTGCATTCTTGTTTCCTCTATGCCTCGTGGGACAGTAAAGGCTCTATAATTATTTCCATAAGATCAGGGTTGTAGTTTTTTGGTGTGTTTTTTGTTCTGCTTGGTTGTTTGTTAATAACCTGGCTTGATGCTGAAAGCTACCAAATATCTTATCTAGCCATGTACATTTAAACCCTGGAGAATTCTGTGGTTTTTAATATAGTTTATATCCTCTTTCTAGATAATGTTGTTATCTCTCCCTTCTAAGACACATTCTATAATGTTTACGTTTTGACTATTAAAGTAAATGAATTTTGAATTTGAATACCCCAAGAGAGGCATTAACTCTAAACATCTGAGTAAAATCAGGGGGAAAGGCGGGATCGAGTCCGGTAGGTCCTGGACTCCCTCAGCCTCCCTGAGTTCCTGCAGGGCCCCCTGACCAAGCGCGGAGCTGGACAAGCACCTGGAGTGTGTGGCCTTAGCATCCTTTTGCCGGGCACAGGCCCCTGGGGAAATCCTGCTGTAAGGAAGCTCATTGGCCTTTGTGTAACCTGGCATATCCTAACGTCTTTAACCTATTTAAGTCTATAACACACTTTCATGCTGTGGAACCCACTTTGGAAAATTCTAGAATTTTCCTGATCCTAAAATGAAACGTGAAGTCCCTTTGGAATGGCTAAACTCAACTGCCAGGGCAAAGGGTTGGTGGAAAGGACAGGAGGAGCAATTGCCCACAACCTTCCTGACCACCTGTTGCCAGTGGCACCCCCTTTTGGACCCAAGGGCATTTGTTTTCTCACTGGCCTTTGTCCACACAAAGACCAAGTCTGCTCCTCTGAGAAGTGGCTTCTCTGTGATATTCCCCTAATGTGCGATCAGGTGTAAAACAAAGCTTGCTTTCCTTAAAACCGTACCGTTTTAAAATGGTTGAAGATATTTTGTTGAACAGTGTGACCCGAATCCACCCAGTCTCTGCTTGGAACGCATGGCCCTCCATGAAAATAAAACTTAGTGTTTTTTTTCTTAAGATCTGCAAAGTAAAAACTTTTCTGACAGCAGGGAGTGCAAAACAGCCTTGGTGCCGATGGCTCGCCATTGCGGTTTTGGGCACAGGGACAGGCGCACTCTCTCTTTCTCTCTTTGACTGAACACACAAAGGTAAGCAGTTGAGAGAGATGGAAACCAACTGTTTTTCCATTCACCTTATTATTGAGCTGTGGTTTTAGAACTTCCGCTTTGTTATCAGGAGATCTTAACTAAAGCTTCAGTTAAGAAGGGAGAAAGAGTGAACATTTAAAAGTGTTGGAAAATAGCTGTAGACACCTGTTCCGAGTTTGTAATATAATATTCAGAATAATATTACCTGGTAAATTACAGTTTAAAATGGGAGTAAAAAAAAAAAAAAAAAAGCCCATGTCTTATTATATTGTCTATCATGTATTTAATTTCCTTGTTCTTATTTATTCGTTTTACTTTGTTTTAAAGAACACGTGTCTGTTTTTCTGAGATGTACATCACCTAACAGGTGTCTAATAATGGAATTTACATGAAAAGTATCTCAGAGGTATCCTTAGCGAAGTCATTCACTACTAGTTCAAAACAGACTTCCAAGCTTTACAATTAACCAGCAAGACACACTTGTTATCCTGTCTCCCTTTGGGGACGGTACAGTGCCTCAGGTAACATTTTGAAAGGTAGTGGAGAAAGCTGAAGGAGTCAGTGAAAGTCTCTGTAATGCTCAATGCTATTTTAAAAAGAGAGCAAGGAGAATATGGAAGGAAGAAAGGGAGGTGGGAGGGAGGGAGAGAAGAAAGAGGGAGGAGAAAATCAAGGTACAATTTACATAGGCATAGTGTCTTCAAAATTCACTTAAACTTCGAATTTGAAAGGTAATTGAGAAAGCTGAAGGAATTAGTAAAAATCTGTTTGGATGCACAATGCTATTTAAAAGAGGAAGAAAAGAAGGAGGAAAAGGGAGGAGGGAGGGAGGGAGGGAGGAGGGAGGGAGGGAAGAGAAGGGAGAAAGAGGAAAAAGAAAATCAAGGCACAATTTCCATAGGCATTTAAACAAATTTCACTTAAACACAGATTCCTAAGCCACATGACAATGCCAAGCAGCACGCGTGCATTGCAGCCCACTAAGGGTTTCTGTGCAGAATGTAATACACCCGCCTCATCCCTGCTGGTGGACCTGGGCCCACTGTGCCTGGTAGCAGCCTGGTGGGGGCAGCATGCCTCCCGGAGGTGAAGTGCAGACTCTTCAAGGAGGAGGCAGCCTCTCTCCCGGTAGAAGTGTCGGTGGCTGTGAACAGTTAAGAAGCAATATAGACATCTTCAGCCAAGAGTTATTAACCTTCACGCTAGAGGAGGTGATGGATAATATTTGGATTGGGAGAATGAACCGAGAGCTCTGCCAGACTCACACTCCACCAAGCTATAAAAGTCATCCGCAGAGATATGTTATTGAAAACTCTGAATCTTAGGCAGGTAAAGCAAAGGGACAGGAATCACACAGTAAAAAATAATTTATTCATACAAACAGAGCTTATTTTGTCAAATAAGCTTTAAATGGCCTTTTCCTCTGCAGTGAGCTTGGATCCAATAGGACACAATAAATGCCTTGTGACAGAGCTCGTGTTGGCTTTGTGAGTGGGAGCGAACGCAGAAAGCGACCCGCTGCAGTCCTGGTGTGGACACATCGTCTCTGCTGATTGAGTGGACATGATAAATAGCAGTTTTACGTGTTAATATTTATTTAAAGGTGCGATTGCTTCTATTAGTAGCATAATTGCTCATGGAACCGTTTATTGGCATTTATTACTTAGTTGATCCATAGTTATCATCAGTGGTCTTTCTGGAAATAGACATTTGACACTGGATTATATATAACACAGTGTATGTTCATTGTGCTTGTCTCTATTTAAATGGGGACAATTAAATTGATATCTTTTAAAAATGGGTTGCTCTGGTTTTGGGGGTAAAGTGAGTTGTGTCAATAAAGAGAGTGTGTAAAATACATGGTTTATTTTGCCCTGGTTATTGCAAAAGGAGCCCCGGCTTTGTTACTTTAACCTGCAATAATTGAAACCAACAGTGCCTGCCTTCAAATTCCTGTGTATTCCCTGGCATCAGTGGTTCTCTGCACACAGTAGGGACTTAAATATTGGTGACGAGAAGCGATATATTCCAAGAAGAGGAGACTCATTTAGTGACTGAGTTCCACTAAAAATTGAAGTCTTATAAATATGGATTTCTTTAAACTAATTTGTTATTTAGGTCATCAATATTAAACAGTCTGCGAATGGCCTTCCAGAGAGATTATCTTATAAGAGCATAAAACTGAAGCTGAGGAAAAAGAAAAAAGATTACTAGTACCCAAGTATTTCCTGTATTGCCTTTAATGATAACACTTTAAAGAATGGCAGCTACAGACAAATCTCAGATGACTAAACTGTTAAAACCTGGCCTTCTCATGAACAGATTTGCATGGCCTGGTACTTCTCTGACCCATATAATCACTGTGTTACATTAAAAGAGGTGACTTTTTTATTGTTTTTTGTGTTGTTTTTTTTTTTGGTTTTCATTTCACATTTTTGCAGTCATTTTCATACTGTTTGTTTTTATTTCGAGGTTAGTCAGCTATTTATTTCATTAGTATGAAGCAAAGCAAACCAACAGATAACTGTCTTTTTAAAAAAATCTATGTCTTTTATAATCATTTCTTTTTTAATAAAGTAATAAATTTACATTTTATAATCATAATCATGAAATTGCAAATGAAATCAGTCCTAGAAAGATTAATTCAGTCGTGCTCACAGCTGTGAAGATTGTAGAAATAAATATCATTTTGCAATAATGTATTCTTGACAAAGGGCATAACAAAAGAATGATTTCTATTCAGAGATAGTGGGTATATTTATTTTGCATGTTGGGGGAGGGGCGTTCAGCTCTAGCTTTCCGACCCTGACCTAGTTTTGTAGCTGCTTATTATTCAGCTATATGTTTGAGAAATCTCTGTAATTTAATTTGGCATCCTCTTCTGCATGTCTGTACCTAGCAGTAGGGGCTCATGATATTAGCAATGTCCCATGCTGAATCGTATTTATTTTAAAATATCTTAGCGCACTCATAACTCAGAAAGAAAGTGTTAATTGTTACTAGGGAACTGCCTGATTACAGACTTGCCCCGTCCAGGGCCCTGCCATAATTAGTAACCACTGTTGACATTTAGATTTAAATTGAATTTTCTTCTAATTAAACCCAGAGGGGGTTGATCCTCTCAGATGTACAGGTTAATAAAATTAGTCAGAAACTGTTAAACAGTAAGCTGAATTCTCCAAGAGAGCTTTCCCAATGTATTGTTAAGAATTCTGTAATTAATATTAAAAGCATTCATTACATTTGAATTGTCTTTTTCTGGTTGAGTTGCATGTGGTTTTGTAGCAGTTATTTCTTTCATTAGACCTGTTAACTACAGTATTCCTAATTTCTCGCATGTTTGTAAATTGGGAATTGTAAACACCATTCCTCCATCCCATTCTGTTATGCATAATTCACACCACCATTATTCTAAGAGTAGCCAATGAATAATAATAAATGCTAAAAATAAATGCAGTAGTGGAATGAAATTTTGGTCCCTCCGATGACTCTTAAATGCTCTCTATTTGTCACTGTCCCTGCAACAAAGATATTTAAGCTTTGTGCAGGTCATAAGCATTCCCATCAGTATATTTTTCTCCCTCTTCACAAGTTTTGACATAACAGTAGCTTCCATTTGGATTGCTTTGTCAGGTGATAGGAAGCATTTCCAATTCCAGCTACAGAGCAGATTCTACATATCAACATAAGCTTTGATTCCTCCTCCCTTCCTGAGACTTGGGGAATTAAAATATATATATATCAACGCTCGGTATGAAAACAGACGATGGGAAAATTTCAAACGGTCACTGATGAGAGATAAAGTGAATCTGGGGATGCTATGAGGAGGCATCCGGTGCTCACCTTTTGATAGCATCTGCATCTGAGAGAACTTTGAAGGAGCAAAGCTTTAGCTGTTCTCATCGTCGCCGTGCGTGTGTGTTTCTGAAATCATTAATTTGTTATGTACTCCACAGAATCACAGCATATTGTCAACGTCACCATTGTCCAAGAGTCTTGTTTTCAAGATACCAGTAACAGTTTTACACGTTCATACTTAATAAATAGTACTCTCCAAGAGTGCGGGTGGTTACGGTTTGTTTTCTAAAACAATGATGGTTTCCTTCCTCTCTCTACAACCCCCTGTAGTAAAACCACGCAGTCCATGGTGCTAGTCCCCTTGGGGTAATGGCTTTCAGAAAAAGATTCCTACAGGATTTGGCAAGGTGCTTTAACGCTGTACTTTGCTCTCAAGAGAGAGGCACAGTTATTTTGTAAAATGTTTCTTAATTTTCTAATCAAAACAAATGGAAGGAAACAACACAACTGCATGTTTCTTGCTCAGGCTACTTAACTCAATTGAATAAAATTAAAAAAAAAGGTTTCTAGTCACAGTTAAGTTCAGATGGGAAAACCTGGGGTCAGGGCGTGCCTGGCACACAGGTAGCTATTCCTCACTCAAGCTGATCTGTTAGAACTTAAAGCCTTCACAATTTTAAATTACGGAATGATTTTTTTAAACAAAATCTGAAACTTCCTACTTAACGACTTTATGGCTGCAGTACCTTATGCATTGGATGGGAGCCCTGTGTGACAAAATCCAAGGTAGGATGTTGCTTAGCCTTAAGTCCTATGGGACTCTAACATCCAGGGCAGAAGCAAGGTCCTGGGAGCAGAGGGTGGTACGGAATAATCCCCACCCGTGGCCTGCTGGATACCCGAGAATTAGACAGCATTGCTGTGCCCGTAGTTGCATGAAGGAATATGTAAACATGTGCTGTTGTAAGTTTCAAACACCACCAGGAACAGACTGGCCAGCATATTACAAAGGACTGTCTATCCCAGGGTTAACCACGGGTGGAACGTCTTCGTCACCAGTGTTTCCTGACTCAGTTTATTTTAGGGACTTTTTCAGGCTGTGGGAACAGATGTCGGTGCAGCAAGAGCACCCTGCCTAGGAACCAGAGGCTTCTGCTTGGCCTCCGGGCCAGCTGAGCACACTTAGACGAGTCATCTCACTTTCTCTGTCTTTTAGCTGCCCTCTGGGTAGAGGGGCGAGACAGTGAGCTCCCTTACCCCCCCCCCCCATGACTCGATATTTTTTGAGTTCAAAGAGAAAGTAAGATATTTGCAGAAAGATGATTCTTAAAAAAAAAGTGCTGCTGTGATCATGGCCACTATTGTATTAATGAAAGCTAAAATGAATATGAATTAATTTCCTAATTGTATTCCAGTAGTTGTATCTCCAAAAGTCTTTTCTACAGTGAAAACAACATGCTGATTCTGACTTTAGATTGAATATTAATGTTTTTCCAATAAAAAAGTTATTTCATGGGAGATCTGAGGTTGAACTTGAAGCCTGTTGTCAGCCCAGGTGAAGTTCTCCCTGGGCACATGCTCATTCTAGGGGTGGAGGGGGGTGGATGTCTCTTCAGTGCCTCCCTTAAATATTCCAGTACCTTGGGCCTCTGTTGCCCAATTTCTTCTTTCTTATACACCCCCCCCAGTATTCCTAGGGTGCCCCAAACTTATTGCCAAAATGCCCATTTCTTAGAGTTACCCCCATCCCTTCCCCAAACATGGGGTCACACTCTAGTTCTAAACTATTAACAATCAAAGGTTCTCCAGTTGCCTGAATCTCAGTATCAGATTGTTTATCGGTTGAAGTCACCGTTAAACTTCTACTCTTTAGAGCAGGATTATAGGTAATATATGCATTTTTGCTATGACCACATCAAAGAAACTAAAGGTTGATTGCATTTTGCTGAGAGGGGGGTGATGAGGAAGAGGCGGTTCTATAGCCCTGGGTGGCTTCGCTGGACCCAGGGATGATTCAAACTGTTCTGTTGGAGCCATGTTGGAAGTGAGTCCACCCCCCTTGACATTTGTGTATGTGACCTCACCTTGGCATTTAATGAATTCCTCTAGGTAGCATTTTTGTCCCCATCATGTGCAGAGCACGGGGTCCTTTAAGGGGTGGCATTGGGTTGCATGTGAAATCACTGTTTATAAACGAAAGCAGGTAAGTAGGCCCCAGGGTCAAGGTGGCAGGAGAGACGCTGAGATATGTGGGTTATTACTGTGTACCAGGCAGCAAGCGAGATGCTTTCGCTTTCACATATGCTCTCGCTCAGTCTCCCAGTGAAACCCCAGAGAGAACTGGCATTATGATGATGGTTGTTGTTATTATTCTCATCTTGTCATTTAGGAAACTGATAGGAGGAGAGGGGAGAGGTTCAATTCCTTGATCAAAGCCCAGGAAATAAGTGACAGGGGTATTTTTTACCCGGCAGCCCAAAGTTAAACTCCTTTGAAAGAAAGATATGAGCAACAAATACAGATATTTCAGGACACTTGAAAAAGGATTTACTGAGTTTTGTCAACTGAGACTGCTGCATCTAGAAAATGTAGGCTCTTTTAAAAACAAACATAAACAGAAATCCTTCTCTCGCCCTTTCTGGAGCTTTTCAGTTAAGAGCAGGTGTGCCTGGCGCCGTGGTCTCTGCTGGGGGACTCAGGGCTGTTTTCCGCAGGCTGTCCTGGGTGAGGCGGCCTCTTTGGGGCGCAGGGATTCCACAGGGAAAAGCTGCTCATTGCGCTTAGGAGACAGAATAGAAATAAGTAGGATTTCCTCCAAGAGAGTTTTTGATGGATTGAAATCACAGTGGTGGCAGGCTAATCCTTGGTCTCTTTGTTACCTTGGCTTTTGTTAAATAAAGTCCAGCTACTACCTGTATCTTTATGTTCTTTAGGTAAATGATGTGTAATTGACAATACCGACATGTCCCATGAGCCACGTGAAAGGGGATCTAAAATACAATATATTTGAAATTAGCTTCATGGTTTTTCCATGAGTTCTTCCTTCGTCCAGGCAGACTCCTTTTCCCAGAGGTGCTGGCTTTATTTCACTTCGGTAAGCAGTGATGAGAAACATCCTCTCTGACTCCTGGGACGGTTAAGACTGTGATTCAGCTATGCAAATGGGCGCACATCCTGGCCACCTGGACTTGGTCAGGGAGGCCGATGGAGGTGACACCAACAATGATCCTTTGTCACAGACCCTAACAGTCCTCTCATTGAACTTTCATTTGTTTTTAATAGGGGGTTGAGACTGTAGGTGAAGTATACTTGCATTCCCTGAGTGCATCTAATGGGGGCGATAGCGCAGGCTCATTTCAAAGCATTGCCAAACACATTGTTATATTTGATCTTCACAATAACACTGCGTGGCCAGCATTATTATCCCAGTGGCGTGGAAGAGGGCTGTGAGGACTGCGATGCAGAAAGGTTAAATGGCTTTCATAATTTCAAACCATTATCAGGCGGTACAGCTGGGATCACAATCCCAACAAACCCTTTGCAGGGGGGTGGAATCCAGTAGGATTATGGCCATTCACTGTAAATAAAACCCTCACAGGTTTTACATTTCAATTTTGGTTGGCCTCTTCGTCCTTAAAATTATATGCAAAAGTTTAATGTCATCTTGTCAGCAGCTCCCCACCCCAAATACTTTATCTTTTCCAATTTTTAAGTTCTTCCATGGTAGTCTCTTTAAAATGTAGTAATAATAATGGTCATAATAATTGCTAACATGTGTAACATGTGTGACTTGCTTTTTAAGTGTAAGGCAACTTACTAAGCATTTTATTCTATGATATTTAATATTTGCAATAATCTTTTGATTAAGTACTCTATAGGTCATTTTACTCTTGAGAAAACTCAGGCTCCCAGATTTTAAGTAATGTATGCAAGTTTTGGTGAGTTTTTTGTCTTGGTGTGTGTGTGTGTGTGTGTGTGTGTGACTACTTAAGTGGGAAAAACTCGAAAGTGAATCCAGACCAAGTTCTAGGGCCCATGCTCATAAATTCTACACGATTTTGTATCTTAGAGATAAACTTTTAAAGATCATTTTAAAAATCAAGGATATAATTTTGATTGAATCCCTTTATCTCCCCAGTCTTCCAAATCAAACAAAACTCCAAATATAAAGAAAGCACCTATTTTCCTTCCATGTTTATTCCAAATCTAGATTATAAATTACTCTCAGCTGGTCAGATTTTTAAATACTTTTCACTGGCGACTTTCTTGTTTACTTCGCATCTTCCTGTTACAATGTTGTAGTGATATCAAATGGCAGCAAAAGCTACAAAGCTGGGACTTGGTCACTTCTTATTTGATTTTTTTTTTGAAACAGTGACTTATGCTTGTGGTGGAAAAGGAAGGGATCTAAAAGAAAATACTCTACCTCCTGGAGAAGTAAAAAAAAAAAAAAAAGACATAGAGTGTGGAAGAGAGAGGGGTGGAGAGGAAAGGGGATAGAAAAAGCAGGAGAGCACAAAATGGGAGATGAGAATGGGTGCTCACTAAGAAATAAAAAATAAAAAGGAAAGAAAGAAAGGCAAGAATGAGTAGAGAAAGGAAGGATTGAGGGAAGGAAGAGGAAAGAAAGGAAAGAAAAAAGAAGAGAGGGAGGGAGGGAGGAAGGAAAAATAAAATTTATAATTTTATAATATCTACTGAGATCTTCCTGGCCCCACCACCCTTTGTGCTCCCCAAGAAAAACATTGTTTATAGCTTTAAGTCAAGCTAACTGAACATTAATAATGTACCAGATTCTGTTAAGAAATTTGCTTACTGATGGCCATATTTCACAGGGCAAATTGCCAGTGAAATTTCCAAAGGAGAAAAACGTCACAAGACAGCCACCATGAGGAATTTTGTGTCTGGAGGAGGCCACCGCATTGAGAGACTTCTCCTGGAATGTGTGATTTTCGTTGAACGCTGCAGGACTTTGGACTAGCCATTAACTCTCATGTCATTTCTAGATCAATGCCTCCGGGTGGTGGTTGCAGGGATGAGGGGTGGTGTGTGTTTCTATTTGCAGGGATCCACCTTCAGATGGAGGAGCACCAGGCCTGATGCTTAAGAGTCCTTTCCAGGCTTAGGCAGGCTTGGCAGGTAGTAACCACCCGGCAGGTTTTAACCAACCAGCAGCTCCACAGCCCCTCTGCCGGGGGCCGGAAGAAGCTCAGAATGTTTTTCTTTATTGGAAGGTGGGTGCGTTCAGTGGGACCCCCGCTGTTTCTTGTTTATCCATTAATTATCTTGTCACACAGGCAGCAATGTAAGCCTGCACAATTTCTTTAGGTTGTTGCATTCTGCCACTGAGTTAGCTTCAAAATGTAGGAAATTAAGATAACTGGTAAATCTGGGTATAGCACAGGCCTCTCATTCAAACAAACGCACAGATAATGTACCCAGTCTTTTACCAACTGACCTGGGAAAATGAAAATCACTCCAATTAAAGCTGTTCTCATTTGACAAAAAAGACTATGAGTAAAAAGAAATCATTTTAATCTATAAAAATGAAAAAAAATATTTAGTAAACTTTCCCTGCTTTGAATGTCCAAACCATGGGTTCTAATTTAAAAGAAAATAATAACAATTACATGGAAAAAAATCATGCTAAATTTAAAGTAACTAGAGTCTTTCTAAGCAGGAGATCTGTTCCTCAATTAGGTCATCCTTGCTGTAGCTGAAAACTTTCCACCCCCTTAGGTAAACTTCCCAATGGCTGTTATCACATACAACAGGCTTGTTCTGAGCAATGCAGCTTAATGCCTTTAGACAATATTTAAATGACGTCAGCATATGCTACAGTTTCATGGAGAATGATTGATCAAGTTTGCTGAAAAATGTCAGCACTACTTTCATTTATTTATTCGTTTATTTATTTTTGATATTACCCCACAGTATTCCAGAAAGAACTGGAGGGGATTCCATTGTGCTTTCAACAATAGATTTCCTTCCTCTTGAAATTGTGGTTTGGTAGTAAACAAGTTCCATTAATCAGATATCATTATTCAATTGTGTTCATTGATTTCTATCCCTAACTGTTTTCTATCCCTAATCCCCCTTCATCTTTTCTCTGAGCATGGTCCTTAGTTTACACCTATGGATGGACTTTTGTTCTCAGACTCAGGTAACTGGTATTCAACACCATAAAAAGTTATACATATTACCTCCTGCTGAAAAGCTCATGCACTGCTGTTTACATGTGCCATTTCTCTTTTCTTTCTACCCATTTTAGACATTCGCAGTAGGTTAAATTAATTTTTCAAGAAAGAATCTCATGGAATTGTGCCAAATGACAAAATATAATAAAAAGGTTGCATAATTGAAAAATAATTATGACAACTTCTTCCTTTCCAGTCTAGCTGTGCTGATTCCTGACAGCCCTGAGGACATTGGGGAAGTGGTTTGTTTTGTGGGCGCTGGGAGAATGCATGGGGCTGGCAAACCACGATTGTCAGGCCCAAGTGGTTTGCTCAGGGATGTCTATCTTTTCTGAACCTTTGTAGTCCAGGCTTTTGTCCAGTTCCAACATGATTCAATCCATCAGCAGGTGTGTCCTAAGCTCATGCCTGCACTCAGCTGCACGTGGTAGAGTTAGGAGGGAGGCTTCCTGGAGGAACTGGAACTCAAGCATTGGAAGACGAGGCAGAAACACCTGTACTGAATGGAGTTTTTTTTCTCCAATATACTTTTTGACCTGCAGCTCTAGGCACAGAAAGACCCCATTCATTCTAAATTTTGATTAACTTATTACAATGAACTATGTCACCTTAGTATCTCAAGAATTAGAAGTCAGTGGTGTACCGAGGGACAAAGTTAAATATGTTCAAAGGAAGGTAGCTGGTCTCACGTTCAATATGTAATGAACGTTACTAGAGGGTGAGACACACACTAGGTGATCTGGGAGAAGTATAAGGTATAGACAAGCGATGACACCTGTCCTTGACCCATGTTCGACCTAACATCTGGGTTAGAATTACAGGACTCCGATCAAAAGGTCTGAGCATATACCCAAACGCAACCTTGTTTTCTTCCCTCCAACCTTTCCTTCTCCCAGTGCGGCTTCCTTCACAGCAGCACAGCAGTGACTTTGCCAAAAGAGGAAGTCAGTCCGTCGGGACACGGGGTTACTTTGAAAGCCAGTGATAGGACCCGGAGAGTTCATGAAACGGCATCCCGTTTTTCTGGAACTGTTTCCTCTGTTCTTTCTTGACTTCCATCTGAAGATTCGGGAATTTCACAGTGTACGTACCCTCGCCTGTGTGCAAAGCCAGAGGCTTAGGAGTTCTATGTAAAATGGGTTTGTTTACTAAAGAAAGGCCGCCCAGACACAATGACTCTAAAATGTTCAGAGAATGTTTCTTTCCTGACAAATGAAAGTGAAATTCATCGTCTGTTTACTCAAACATTAAATGGCCTGGAATCCATGCAAAATGTCTCCTTAAGCAAGAGGCCGTGACAGGGCAAGCTATAGACAATAACTGTGCACATTTGGCAAACTGAGGCAAGAGGGCAGCCAATGGCTGTGCCTATAATGGTCTGACAAGCACACACCCTGTGTTGTACTGCTTCCCTAATAAAAAGATTTGAGAGGAAAAAACTGCATCAGAACTGCTAAGCTAATAGCTTTAAATCCACCCAGAACAGCAGGTCCCTTTCAGCAGTAGCCAAGGGGCTGGAGGGTACCAGGAGGCTGGGCTTGGAGCTTTCCTGCGGTGCTGTGAAGAGAAAAAGACTCAGTGTTTCAATTCCAAGAAGGTTGTCAACGAACAGGTCTGTCATTTCAGAAACCAGCTTGATCAGCAGGTCTTTCCTCATTGTTTTGTGCTTGTTTAAAAAAAAGGTCATAGAAGTTTGGTGATTGTGTTGCTGGTTATGTAGTGAATTCTACTGGAAAACGATTCAGCTATATCTTGTTGTAATCATTTTCACTTTTCCAAGTCGTTAATGTTATTATTCAACAAGTGCGAAAATGTGATAACATTCCAATCAATATGTACAGGACCCCACTTGCTTCAATTATTAATTTGTAGGAAGTATTCCCTTCCTTTGAGGTCTATTCAATATTCATTCTGTTTAAACACATCATACCTAAGTGGCCATACTTGCTGTAATCATTTTCAATTCAGGCTTTTTAAAACACTTATGAAAATAATACTGTCATGGTAAGATTACACAAAATAAATTCCTGGAAATATTTAAATAGGAGTATGATTTGTAAACTAAAATCAAAATATAGTTACCCATATTCCAGATAGAGACTCCTATGCTGGGTTTCTTCCAGTGCTGGAATAAGTGGACAAACGCTGCTACTTACTGTAAGCACGAAAAAGCGTTCTATTTTATTATCCAACAGTGATAAGCAAATTAACTCGGCAGTAATAACAATACTCATTATTCAGCATGTGTTCTAGTCTATATGTCAAGCACTATATTAGATATTTCGAGTGCCTCACGTGATCTTTAAAACTGCCCCTGCAAGATCAGAATTTTCATCCCATTTTTCAGGTGAATTAGCCGATTCCCGTAAGGTTAAATAATTTGCTGGACTTTTCATCATTAAAAAGTGGCGAGACCAGGAATCTCTTACAAAGACCATGCTTTTTTTGGTCTTATGTACATCTGATAAAGACTTTCTCAGTGAAGTATATAGGTCTTTAGTTATTTTAATGCATACCAGAGTTAATGTTCCTATTGTGTTCAAAATGTGTTTCATGTATGGGTTAGCGCCCTAAGTTAGCCTTTAGAATGATGCCTAAAAGCTTGATATACTTACACAACCACAAAAAATTGAGATAGTGAGTTGTGAGCATTACTAAAAGTCACCAGAGTGGGGGGAAGATAAAGCTACAGAAAATTGCAGTTGACTGGAATCAAACTACACTAGTTGCTTACAATTGATTGTGCGTGATTCAGCCACAAAGATAAATTAGAACATGGACTACTGCAATAGAAAAGTGGTTTAGATGTCACCCAGACTGTATGACTGTTTTTATCTCTCAGTTGTAAACCATAGCTTACGGTGGCCGAAATGACATTGAACTGTTTTTCTCCTTGATGATTTACAGCCTGTATAGTGCATTTGTAAGAGCAGATGTCACATTTTATGTATTTGAAAGTGTCAACTCTGCTGACTTATGTCTGAAGATTCTGTTCTGGAATCAATAGAATGTAGTGATTTCCATTTCTTAAAAGCGATTTTCCCAACATCATAAAAAACGCAGAGGGACTTTTGGTCATTAGGATGCTGCCGTTAAACTCTTATTTTGGGTCTTGTACTTTACATACATCATATTGTTGATCATTATTTGGGGAAATCTGATTTGAATGAACAAGGAAGCTTACGGTGAGCCGACCATCCTGGTACTTAAACAAATTAAAAATGTTTGCATTTCATCCCAGCCATAGCTGTCCGAAGTCTAAGATGGATTGAGCAAAGGAAAATGCATCAGGGTTTTCATAATAAAAAATTATTCCCAGAAAGTCCACATATACTTTATTCATCCCATATTTCAAATTGATTTTCATTTTACCATTTAGGGTGCAGTTACTCGTAGTCCCATCTTTTAAAAAGTCAAATTTGCATTTAAATAGAAACTGTTTCAATCATTTAACATCCGAAAACCTGAACATTTTATTCATTCTTTTTTTTTCTCATCTCTTTTCTGCCTTTCACTGTTGAAAAAAATCTTGTGTTGTACTTTTCCATAATCATCATGAATTCTAAAATTCCATAAACACTGCAAGCTCCCTCTTGCTTATGCCACTCAGTGAAATCCAATTGCTAATAGATCTTTGAGCACAGAGAAAACTCAGATTAGAACAGAGTAAAAGCAGGGTATAAAAAACTTGAGAGCTTGCCAAGTCATGATAGCATGATACTTTCTTCAAGTAGATCTGGAGAAAAAAAAAAACACATTTCACTGACTATAACAGAAGTAAGCTTAGTAACCAAATAGAAAAAAAAGCATTGGAAATAATAACCATTTTAATAATAACAATATCTTTGTTATTTTTTTTTAAATATTGAGATAATAAAGTAATTTTTGTTACCTAGTAGCTAATAGTGTAACTATTTTTATGAAAGAGTGTAAATCTGTAAAAATACTTTAAAATTTTGGTTTGATTTTTCTTTATTTAAAATGAATAAATGGCATTTATTTTTTTAAAGAAGATGAAAGCACAGGTCAGTTTTATCAAAATGTAATTAGCTCAGAAGCCTCGAGTTAAAAGTTCAAAAGCAATGATGGACTTAAATATAAGGAAATGAAATTTTCCTTGCCAGCAGTTATAGACATCCACATATTAATTCATTTATTTGAGACACCATTTCCAACAATTTAAGCACATCGAGAAATGGCTTTAGTTGACTTGAACTTATAATGCATTCATTCTAGTTCAAAACATCTTAATGTTCATGACTGATTTATTACAGGTAAGAATAACTATTTCATAACATTTATTTTATTGTCCATTTACTATAGTCTTACTTATAAACCAAAAGAAAAGCCCTATACTTTTCATTTACCTGACAATATTATATACATATTTATTAAATGGTTAGGAGATATTCTAAAATATTGGAGTTTCATTTTACATGCCTGCATTTTTTAGTAAAACATTTTAGTATTCTAAATTGTACCATTGTCATGGTACTCCTGGATAATGGAGAGATATTTTCAATGATAAAAGGAAAGTTGTCATAATTCACTTATGCATAAGACAGTAATTTTTCTATGAGTCTTTTATTTCTTATTTTTCTCGGGCTCTTTTGATTAGGGGTGTGTGTATGTTTGCAACTAACAATGCAACACATATCATTTTGCCATATGAGTGACCTTATACCTATGTCCAAAAAGGTGTCCCAAAGTTACTCAAAGAATAGTACTTTTTAATCTCTCCTTCCTTCCTTCCTTCCTTCCTTCCTTCCTTCCTTCCTTCCTTCCTTCCTTCCGTCCTTTGAACAGGTCTCTATTCCTGGAGGTCCATATTTTTATCATCAAACTCAGACCTGTCATTAATAGCAGACCTCACAACTGCTATTTATTTGCATCCATGTATGCTCTCATAATGGAGTAAGGCACAGAATACCCTGTCCTCAATTCTGCTCAGCCCTGTCGATTCAAGTGCCAACATAGCTGATGATTCATTGCAATGAGTTGCTGGAGTCAGTTTTCCCATTATTAGATGTTTGCCTGTTTCTAAGTGCAATTATTTAAGGTGGGGGTGGGAGGCATGCATTAGTGGGAAATTGAGTGACAAATATTTAGCAGTGCTTATGTCAAGAAAACTGTTAATATAGAATTAGAAGAGGAAAGACAGAAACAGGGGTCAGGTGATTCTTGCTGTTTCTTTCATGTATGAGCATCATAGTCTACATCTAAAAGGTTGTAACCTTGAAACTCAATGTAAACACACGGAACCTGGAGTAAGTCCTTTATGTCACATGGGAGGTGAATACACTGAGGCAGATAAAGTTCTTAGTTCTTGCAGATGTTTAGCCAACTTATTTCTGCTTGGAGACTGTTATAGAGATTGTTATCATGTCAGAGACTGCAATAATGACCAACTGTACTAAGCTTGCTATCATAAGTCCATATACTCTTTCTAGTTTAGAAAATCTAGGTTGATTAGTATGGAGAGAGAGAAAGACACACCCACATGAGATTTTTTTTTTTAAAGTAATTTTAAATTACATTATTGAATTACCTAGTTTTAATTTAATTTCTTGAATTATTTCAGTATTTTCCTCTGTCCTCCTGAATTTTTATTATGAGTCATGATGTGTGACAAAAAGACAATTTTCTTTGCAGGGGAGGTTTGATCTCTTTAGTGTGTGTAAGTGTGTGTCCCTGGTTCCTGGTATAGTATCAATATATAAATGTCAAACATTACGGAAAATTTCCTCTCTCCATTTCTACATGCAGGTATACTAAAACAGTCAAGGAACACTGATCTAGAGCAAGTTACCTACTAAGTAACAATGCTGAATAATATGAATCAAGTTAATTATACAGGCAGATAGTGGAATTAAAAAACTCCTGAACTGAGTACTTCAGGTCCTCAATGTCATTTCATTATAATAATGTTGATGGGGGGCGGGGTAGGGGAGAGTATTCTCAGCACATTTCCCCCAGGGCCGTGTGGCTTTTCTCCAGGTCCTCCAGGTCCCTCCCACAGCCCACAGGTGTGGAGGTGAGGCAAATGAGCTTGTCTCCATTGTCCTTGTCTGAGTGAGGTGTAGGTGTGAAGTGGCCCTTGATGAAAGCTTGTCTAGTTAAGGGCGGGTCCCACTTGCATCTTGAGCTGCTGGGAGATGCAGCTCCCACATCAGAGACCCTGAACTAGAATAATTGGATTGGAAAATAATGATCCGGCTTGTTTTTATTCATCTTTCTTAAGTACAAGTCATACTTATTTCCTTGTTTAATATTAGAAGCGCTTTGGGTCTTTAGAGGCTTGCTGATGTTATTGTGACCAGAGATATGCAGCAGAAACTTAGCTCTTCTTTATGTCAATTAGCCTATGGTCCATTTGGCTTCCTTAGACATCATTTTGCTTAAAAAAATAGGTGTTTGCAATAACCTGTTGATGATGTTAAGTAAGGACTGTATGTCTAAACAAGAAATTCCATTGCTGCGGGTTGATCTGAAAGCTATTTTTAATGCAAAACTTTGGCTCGGTTATAAATCCAGCAGATAGATAGTATCTAATTGCATTTTTCTATTGCACCCAGCTCATTTTCCCAATGAACTTTAAATAATATTCATGTAGCCTCTAGCACCTCCTTTATACATGTTGGGTATTCCCATAGTGTCTTCGCTATAATTACTTTATTATTTCTACAGTGTATCACCATAGACATGATTTTCCTTTCTTATCACATTCTCTTTAATATCACTTCTCCCTTGCTGCCAATCAATTTGATTTAGCTTTATTTTATAACCCCCTCAGCTATTATCTGTAAGAACTGAATATGCACATTCATTCTTTTCATTTCTTCCAAAGGATTTCCTACTCTCTTACCCTGTGTATCTTTTTAGATCAAATTTTTCCTCCTGTAAAGACATGACATATTTCCAAAGAATACACAACTGTGTGTGTGTGTATGTGTGTGCGTGCATGTGTGTGCGTATACAGATGATATATGTTTTAACTAAATATCCAAATTCATAATTTCCTTTGGTCTTTCTGTCTTGATTTCTGGGCTTGCACAATTCCAATGAAAATTTATTTTACCTTATTTTAAGTTTTAAATATGAATTTTATGACAAAATCTAGCCCCCTCCCCCTGTATCTACTATGTAGATGCAGAGGGGCTGGATCACACAAAATGGCTTGACTCTCTCTTCTTTTACCCATGATGTGATAAAAATTAATTCAAGTTAGTATATCTGAGTTTCTCTAGAAATCCTTGAGTCGCTTTGTGAGTTTCACTTGGTACTCCCCCATACCTCTTTCTCAAAAAGATATATCGCCACACCTGTGGTGTTTTGTCTCTGGTGATTGGCCCTACCTGTCTTGGTCTGCCTGTCTTAGTCCTGCTGCAAAAACTCATGAATCCATCTCTTTCACAAGTGTCCTCTACACCAGCACCTCAAAGTGATCAAACCTCAATGTGTGCATTTCATATTTTACATCACAGTATGTCTTAGGTAGTCACTGACCCCATCGTTCCGCATCTTTTCTCCTTTCCCCTTCAGGTTCTACAGTGTTTCCACAATAGTCTTGACAACCTTTTAATTCCTGATTTTTAGCTTTCAGAAACTAAGTCTTTTTAACTTCCAGAGACCTCTTGGTTTCTTTCCTGTGCTCTTTTGACTTTCTATATACTATTCAGGGACTTAACTTTCTTATCTCTTCCTGAAATTATTTACCAATGTTCCTAAGATTAAAGAATTCAGCCTTTATTTGTTTTTGGACTTCTTCATCAGGTTAATTTTTAATGAACTGGACACTGGAATTGTCTTTAGATGTAGTTATTTTCAATCAGATCTCTAACCTCAAAAGCAAAAATATTTTGTTCTCCCTTTATACTAGCCTGGTTACCAATGAAAGTTGCAGAAATTCTCTACAACAACTAGAATGTAGCTTCTTTTCATTTATTGGGAAGACTCTGCTGCTCTTAAAAACTTATGTCACCAAAACAAATGTTTTACTTTAAGGCAAACATTTTGCTTATAAACATGGTGCCAAAGAAAACATTTGTTAGCAACAGGAAGCAACAGATTGAACTAAATTAATAAAATGAATTAGCAACTGGCTATTTTGGAGCATGCTCTGTTGGAAAAATTCAGAGGATTTAGGAAATTCACTTAATGTTTTGCACTCTGACTATTGTACTGTTTGAGATAAATGTCAACTTTTGGAATTTCATATTAAAAATGGGAAAACTTCCTGAATCGATTATTCTGTTAATAGAATCTTTGCAGGCCATGAACTTTGATTATATGTTGCTTATTGTTGGGGGAGCAGATACACCTTTTAGTGTGCTACTGATTAATAACTAGAACATTATTGAAATCTTACTATATATTTTTATTGAGTCAAAGCTAATCTTCTTTCTCAAATTATTTTGTACATATTTACCATTGATTACCTGATATTAATATGACCAAAATATTATATCTGATATTAAAGTCTGAGCATTCGTATATAATATTAATGGTCTAAAAAAAACAATTTCCAAGTTTACAATGTCATTATAAAAGTCTATGTATATTTTAAATGTACACTTTGTATAGGGTCAAAAGTAAGAAGCTACCAGTACACTAGGAGTTTGATTCTCTGATGTGTGTGACTCTGACACTTTACTTTTAGATACCCTCCATGCTCAGTATGATCTTGTCAAATAATGACCTGCAAACACAATACTTAGTGGAGCCGAGGAATAACTAAGTCATCGACTCTGACGTCTGTCTGCACTTGGCAGGCTGATGAATGTAGCTGTTCCAGTTGGGTGGGATGGAAGTCTGGGGCTGAAGCCTGGAGGCCTAGGGAGAGTCTTCAGCAGTGAAAGACTCATCAAAGTCCTAGTCCCCAGACGCTCATGCTCTGAAATCGGGTCCAAGGGTTGTTCAACCTGAACTGTTGGTTCATGTCTTAATTCACTGGTCTCTGGCCTGGCTTGAGTCTTGCTCGTTTCTTCTCTCTAAGCTGTTCGCCTCTCCACAGTAACTTTTCAAAGCAGCCATCCACTTGTGACAATTCTCACCGACTCTGCCCATGTATGCCTACCTTTTTCCATGGGCTCCTGCAGTTTTCAGAGTTCTATCTGTGAGTGTTTGCAGGGGGGAAGGCCGTGTCTCCTGTAGGATTCCTTTGCATTGGAGATAGTCTTACCTTTGTATTTCTGTAAGGCCTCTTTCAGAGGGAGCTGACAGAGGGGTCAGTCAGCCTGCTTCTGGTTACCAGTCTGGGGATGTGTGTTTCACATCGTGGTGCATTTCTAAAAATACTTACGTAGGAAATCAACCACCACAGCTATGCGAGTTTGAAAGAGAGCGCTGGAGACAACTCTCCATTGCGGAGGCTGGGGGAGGGGGCTGTCATGTCCTAACTGACCAAGCCTGCAGTCAAGTCCGCCCAGACACCTCATCAACTCAAACTCAAAAGAAATTGACACATTTTCAAAAGAAATTGATATGGCTGTTTCATTGTCATTGTTTTTATTAAACAAAGAACTTTGTTTTATTGTGTGTATGTGTGTGTTTTTAGGGAAGAGATTTTGTCATGATTTTATTTCATTTTACTTTTAATTTATTTCTTTTTATTTTAAAGAGAGGCAGAGAGAGAGAGAGAGAGAGAGAGAGAGAGAGAGAGAGAGAGAGAGAGAGAGAAACATCAATGTGAGAGAGAAACATCGATCTATTCCCTCCTGCATGCACCTGACTGGGGATTGAACCTTCAACCTAGATGCGTGCTTTGGTTGTGGATCAAACCCCCCACCTGTCAGTGTATGGCAAGACTCTCCAACCAACGTAGCCACACCAGCCAGGGCAAGATCACTTTCTAATGGGGGTAAATGTAGCTGTAATTTAACTACAAAATACATATTTTTCATCATCATTTTTTCAAGTAGGGCTCATTGCTCTAATTTAGTACAAAAGTATCAAAATTATCAAGGTACAGGAAAAGGAGACTGTCAAGTATCAAAGGACACAAAGAAGTAGATTAAAGTTATAGGAAATGGGCATTGGTGTAATGAATTTTTCCCTTCATTATTAAATTACTTTCATTTATTTGCTTCTTTGCTATACCCTACCCTTTCCCAGAAAGGCAAAGTAAAGAAAGGCAAATTGTTACAATCTACTCTTGTGTGCTGAGCTGAAACTGATTCTGAGAGGGGGGCTGGATACTCCTTAGAAATGAGACTCTGGGAAGGAAAGACCCTTGAAATTGGACTTGGCCCCAGCCAGACCTGCCCAGTCACTGCACACTCTCGATTGCTACTTAGCTTCCTGGTGTGGGAGAACACTGTGAGGCCTTGTTGTAAAGACTAATTAAACATACTAGTACAGGCAGAAAATTTGAGCCCAGGAATATATTTTACACATGCAAAGCATTTTCGGGGAAGAGTGCATTTCTTCACATTCTCCAGGACTAAAAGGAGAGTGGAAATATGCTTGTCAGAAAGAGTAAAACTGCTATAAAAATTACAATGTTCAAACTGGACGAGGAATAGATTTCCATATTTATTGAGTAAGGGGAGAACAGGCTCCGTAACGGAGGGAATACCAACTAGATGAGATGTGGCATCTGGGACAAGTAAATTAAAATGATTCCCTGCCCCAGGAAAAACCCACTAAAAACAACTGCTTTTTACTCTATCTCATTACAGAGTAAGTCACCTCAGTTTTGAAATGGCACAAAAGTAATCGAAATGATATTTTACCTGTTGGTAAGGATTCGTTCAAGCAAGTACATCAGTCACTGAGGTACACGATGCTAAAGTACATTTTTCATGATAGAAAAGATGACCAGCATAGGAAGTGATGGCTCTAATTTCTCTCCTCCAATTCACCATATTTTTATAACATAAAATGAACACATTTATTTTTCTATTTGGGGAGTAATCACTTTTAAGTATATTTCTAGCTCCATTGTTCCAGTAATGCATTTTCAGTCATATGTGTTATCCAGAGGGGTGGAAAGATCTTAATAAACAGTACCTGTGTACACTATGTATTTTCATATAAATTATAAGTAACATATAATTTGATTTAAATTATAAGTAATATTCATTGTGACACTAAAACGATAGACAATTATTATTTTTTGCAATCTTTATTTTGCTCTTTAGGGCACTGTAGTTCATCGAGTATTTACAGTTCACTTTCTTAAGAGTAATATCAGAAGAAATTTGGACTCCATAAACAAACACTCAGAGCACTCATTTTGTTTTGGGAAATTGAAATAGAATTTTTTCCTTTTGGAAATAAATCCCTAGCCTCTGTACAATGAAGGAGCTACTTTTTTTAGTATTTAGCTTGTAAAATTTTTTTTAAAAATCACCTTAGGGGATAAATTGATATTAACAATAAATGCTGTACTATTAGATCTGTATCTCCATTATCATAGCAATTATTAATCAAGTGAAGTTTTGAAAAGTTAGTGGTGGATAGCATTGATGATGATGATTCTGGTGAAGAAAGATTTAAATATTTAAATAAGTTTTGTTTATTAAGTTGAAGACATGTTCTCTGCCACTAAGGAACTCACAGTCTGGTAGGACAGACAGTTGTGGAAATAACATGTCAAATGTTGCTGTGACGTACACAGAGACGTAAGGGTGTATATACTACGCAGAAGGGAGAGTGGTATGGAAGAGGGTAGAACTATAACTGACTCAACCAGAAAGTAGCTCGGTTCTTGCAGTCTTCAGGGCAGCGGGCTGCATCCAGCCTGCACAGGCTGACTGCTTTTCCAGAGGGTTCTGCCACCTATGTGGAAATGAAAGTGAGAGCAAAAGGGGAGAGAAACCAACAGCTTTCCCTGAAACAACTGAGTTTCAGATCATCTCTGAAAGATTAGGAAGTATTTTACAACTTCTGTTTGATTTAATAAATGTTTTTTGAACAGCATGGCCTTATTGTACATGCATCCTCTTATTTCTGTAACACAGTTCTACCATAGAACTTCGGCCAAGGGCTGTACTGAGAGGTTAGCAGTAGGGAATTAGCAGCCATGCCAGGAAAAAATGTCAGCTTTCCAGACAATAGGACTTTTCTGTAAGAAGGACTTAGAGTTCCCAAAAGCCCTAGGGGATTTAGTCTTTTCTAAAATTAAAGCAAACAACAATTTTTGAAAAGACTTGGTATTTTGAAACCTATAATCTAAATATAGGTATATAACTTTACCAATTTTTTTCCTTAATGGAAATGTGTGCAAGTATCTGTTTCATTCATTCCCTTGTTGTGCGAGTTTGAACTGATTAGTCCGTACTTCCCCCATCACTAAGTGATAATTTGCCTGTTTCCTCCTCCTCTCAGGAACTGCCATACCCTTCCACTGGAAACGCAAACTTTTCTATATGGATATCTATACATTATAGAAAAATTAAAAGTTCATATGGGTCTCCATGGAAGCACTGACGAAGAAAGAAGGCCATGACCAGTTATCGACTCTCTTGCTTTCTGGCTTTTCTAGATTTAGCTCAGGTTCCAGAAACTCCTGGTAAATACTAACAAGAAAATATTGTGGATGTACGTTACAATAGGCTGTGTTTTCTTCTTGAAAACTTTCCATAGGTAGAACATTTCACAAAGTCTATACTTAGGCCATATATTATGCTACCATGGCAACTGGTCACCCAGCCAAGTGGGGAATGCTGATCTCGGTATTCTATAATTGTGGTAAGATGTTTTCCCCCCCGCCTTAGGTCATCATAGAAGATCCTAGAGTCTCCCAGAAGAACTGTTATAAGTAAATTAAGAATGAAAATTATATGAAAAGACAAAATCAGTGATTCAAGAGTAAATATGTGATCTTAGATTTAGAAGAATATGCTCAGGTTAGTTAGCCCTCCCTGCCTGCCCTCACCCTGATCCAGTAGCTTGAACATTGAATGGTATGACTAAAATGAAATGCTCAGTCAGCCCTAGGACCCCATTTGGTCTTACTTCTGAGTCTTATCACTATTTTCTCAGAAGAAACTCTGGCCTCAACTTGTCTTCAATGCATTCATTATCTTTCCATGGAAAGCTTTGTTGTTCTTGCACCCGTGGGTAAGAAAGACATTTCCCATCTGGCCCAAAATTCCTAGCCTGGGCTTTGGAATATTCTGTGCTTACTTGACAGGTTCCTCCTTCCACCATTCCTGATGGAACTTCATTAATAACCACCAAAGTCAATGACCCCCTGAAGAGGCTGTCGCTATAAGTATCCCTTAGCCACACACTTCCATCTCCCTGAATGAAATCTATCCTCAGTTAAAACAATATATTTGCTATGAAAGTGTAGCTTTAAGACAATGACCTTCAACCTCCCAAGTACAGAAATTTTGCAGTGCTCCTCGCTAGAAAGTCCTTCACTTTTCTGTCAACCCCTAAAACAAAATTGGTGATTCTTCCTGGTTTAGGTTCCAGACTGCCTGCTGAGTTCCTGCTGTCTGTGTTGGTTGCACCTCCAGGTCTCCACCCACCTACAGAACAGGGTGCCAGGCTTTCCCTGAGCACAGTGACCCCTGAGCCTTTCCTGACAATGACCCTATCCTCTCCCACTCTCCCTGTTCTCACGCTCTTTAAACTTGGGTTTGTGGGGAGAGCCCATTCTATCTTCCGTTGTTGGGTTCTTACATAACGAACAATAGTGTTCCATATTCAACAATAAATTTAAATAAATACAGTCAGAGATGAAGAAAGGTAATTTCTTTATATTTTTATCACCTTCATCTTTAAATTTTTAGATAAAGAAGAGAAATGAAGTAAAACAAACAAACAAAATAAAACAAACCAACAAACAAAAACCACTAAGCTAATTTAACAGTGATGAGAGTTCTATTTAATTGGCTTTAAAAAGTTGAGTAACAGCCCGGCCAGTGTGGCTCAGTGGTTGAACTTTGATCTATAAACCAGGAGGTCATGGTTAAATTCCTTGTCAGGGCACATGCCCAGGTTGTAGGCTCAAAACCCAGTAAGGGGCATGCAGAAGGCAGTCAATCAATTATTCTTTCTCATCAATGTCTCTATCTCTCTCTCCCTCTCTGAAATCAGTAACTGAGTAATAAAACAGTCATAGGATAGTGTAGGGAATATAGTCAGTAATGTCATAATAACTGTGTATGATGACAGAGGGTTACTACACTTACCATGATAATCATTTCTTAAGGAATATAGATGTTGAGTCACTGTGTGTACACCTGAAACTAATATGATGTTGTATGAAAACTATACTTTTAAAAAAGAAAAAAAATTGTGTAATGCTTAGTTCTAAAAATGAAGTTTTGCTTAGTCAAGAGTCTTTTGTAGTTTCAATAAGATGATTGATTGGGATGTGAATGTTTTATTTCATGGGAGGAAGTGACCATTATTCTCTATAGAAGGCTGATGCTAAAGATCCTTACAATGAATTCAGAAGATGACAGAGTATAATTGACCGTAAGTCTATGTAAGCGAAGCAAGGAGTTTGCCTCTCAAAGCAAAAAATGATGTGATATTAAAAGCAAAAATCCATTCTGAAATATCTGGATATGAATAGTTTTGTTTACCACTGAAACAGACATTCTGTGCCAAGATAAGAGTGAAAAATCTGTACAATATTATGGCATTTCCATGTTTGAAATCACTGATGTATTTCTACCTGTAGCAAACATTCAAGTACAATGACCAAAACATAAAGAAAAATATGATGTGGCTGCCTCCTGGCTGTCAGTCAACCACCAAGCAACTCACCCGTCGGAATTCTTGTAGTCTTGGGCCGCTGTGTTTGAGCTTGTCTCTCAGTGGCAGCCTCTGCCTGCCACCCTTCGCCCTGCTTTCATTCCATTTCAGAAAACAACTGTTTTTACATAACTACAGCTACAGCCAGCAGCACGTGTAACACAGACAGATAGCCTGCGGTTGCCCAGGGACTTCTCATTTTATCTTTGCACAGACCCAGCACGGCCTGCCAGGTACAACCAGTGTAAGGAGGGCTGCAGCGTCTCCATCCTGCCAGCAGCCCAGCCAGCGCCGAGATCCGGATGTCGATACGCTGGGGCTGCTTTGACAGCGAGGAGAGATTCTGTACATCATGCTGCTCCCACTGATTGCAGTCAGAAAGAGCATTAACCCTCCTCGCGACCCCAACATACACTTTCTCTACTAGTGTGTGTTTGTAGCATCAGTGTGATAGCGGAGCTTTTTGAGGATTAATTCCTTGCTAGAGATAAACTCTCTCCCCAAACAAGGAAACTCGGGAGCAAGTCTGAGTATTGTCTGGCATGTTTCTTTGGAACAATTTAAGTCGCAAATTGCACTTGTGTTTCCTGTTATTATGGTGGAGAATAAAAGCCAGTTGGAGAAAATACACTTTTTAACTAGACATTGGTGGTGCCCCCCAAAATGCTGAGGACAGAATTGATGAGGTCCTGAGAAGCGATCAGGGCATGATATCCTCAGCAACCACATCCACCAGGTATTGTAGTTTTTCCTTCTGATTAATCTACTGTACATTTGGGTTTGCATAGATGGTGTGGGTTTCCCTGACTGTCACTTTGGAAAATCAGACTTCCTCTCATGTTGGAACAAGCACGTGATTCCCTCTCCTTTCTAGCTTGAAGGCCAATGCTTAATTTTCTTGTTAATTGTATCCTGAATGAGCAATTCTCTTCAGCTTCATTAAATGGGATAATTTGGGTTGCATGATTATCAACCAGTTTCATCAGAATCACAGTTTCTGTTTGTCAGCATGTTTTCCTAGTTGTCTTTACCCACCGTGGTATGAGGCCTCAGGGTTGCGCCTTCTCACACAATCAACAGTGTGACCATGTCGGCTCTGAGACCAGCTGCCTGAGCTTGATCCTAACAGAACATCCTTTCTGCCTCCGTTTTCCTCATCATCAAATCTCATTTGATTCTCGTGGGGCTTAACAGAAGTAATGCAGGTAGAGCACTTAGAAAAATGGTCAATTCTGTAAGTGCGCTATAAGGTTACATTAAACACAAAACAGCCCTCGCTGGTTTGGCTCAGTGGCTAGAGCATCAGCCTGTGGACCACAGGGTTCTGGCTTTGATTCCAGCCAAGGGTATGTACCTTGGTTGCAGGCTCCTCCCTGGTCTAGGCCCTGGTCAGGGCTCGTGCAGGAGGCACCAATCGATGTTTCTCTTGGTCTTTCCCTCTCTCTTCCACTCCCCTTAAAAATAAATGAAAAAATATCCTCGATGATAAAAACAAAACAAAAACCTCTGGACAAAGATATTATCTTTGAGGACCTAAGAGGAAAATATACCTTTTGCTCTAAAGGATATTGCCAAGGGATACATTTAGCTTAATAACCGTCCACACTTAAGAGGGGATGGGCTAAGGATGGGGGGATGCCCCAAATACCCCAGCAGTGAGGGGGGGGGCAGCCTTACTCAGCTCCATCACAGGCTTTGACAAGGAAACTCTAAAGGTCACAGCTTTAGCAGTTGACAGCAAGTGCATGCAAGCCTGTATGTGCTGGGGCATTCTGAAGGCCCACCCCATCTCTGCTGGCCTGCATTACTTCTGCACTGCACAGCTGTGGCATTGATGGGAAACCAATGGAGACATCATTCAAATAGGGCTTGTAGAGGACATGGCAGTGAGAAAGGAGAGGGGCGCTTCCTCCTGTTTAAGTTTCTTTTCATTGCAAGTAATAGAAATCAACTCTGGCTAGTTTAAACGAAAACAAAACCTTTGCAGAATACTGGAGTACTTCATGGAATTCAGGAATTAAAAGTCAAGTCTGGTCAGGACAACAGAAACTGGAGCCCACCACACATGGTTAGAAGCAGGGTTTCTAGAGCCAACCCCTGTCTGAGTCCATATCCCAGCTCTTCAGCTTGCTACCTGTGTGATCTTGGGCCAGTTCTTACCTACTCTGTGCCTCAGTTTTCCTGTCTGTAAAATGGTGCTAATTATTAAAAGAGGTAGTAACTGAAAGGGCCTTGGACATTGGAACACAGTAGGCATTACACGAGGGCTGGTTAAGTTAGAACCATGGGCACTGGTACCCCAACCCCTCCCACCTTGCCACCCCACCAGTGCCATTGCTAAGACTCACTTCAGAGGACTGTTCCTCAGGGGCGAATCTGATTGGCTGAGACTGTGTCTGGCCTCAGGTCTTCATCATGAGGTGTAGAGAGGGCTCCTGGGGGCCAACCATCGTCTTGGCTGGAGTCAGCGGGGATGATGTCTTGAGTGGGGGCTTTGGTTATGAGACACCAGCCGTGACAGACCCTTCTGAGTTAAAAAGAATGAATGGTCATAAAACATTCCCTTTGAAACTAGTTTATATTAATAATCAACACTGTCAAATGCAGCTAATGGGAGTACACTTGCTTTTTTTTCCTGTAGAAATACCAAGACTCCTACAACTCTAATATTTGAAGAGCTTAATGAGATGCAAGTGAAATAGCATATGTTCTTTTGTTAACACCAAAGGAGAAACAATTAGTCAAGCAGTCATTTAGCTCATAGTTAATGGGAACAAAACACTAGAAGCAAAATATGTAAAGCTGCTAATACATATACCCAGTTGATCCTTGAACTGTATGGCTCCACTTGTGTGCAGATATTTTTCAGTACCTATTCAGTCAGTCTGCTGCATCCTGAGTGTTACATCCTCAGACTCAGACACCCTGGGTCTAAAGCAGCGTTTTCCATTCATGGTTGGGAATCTGTGGATATGGATGGCCAACTGTATGCATTAATCTATGCCATGTTACATAAGGAACTTTAGCTCACAGATGTGGGTGTCCATGTAGATCCTGAAACCAGTCCCCCGAGGATACCGAGGGATGACTGCAGAAAATTTGGGGAGAGTCGAAAGTCACACGTGGTGTTGGACTGTGGGGGTTGGTGCCCCAACTGTGCATTGTTCCAGGTTCGACTGTATACCAAATATTGGGCACACCGTTGACATAAAGGATGGCTCCCTTAATCCCATGGATACCATGCATCTCAGTGCCCATTTGGTCTCTCGGGTGATGTGGGTTGATACGGAGGAGGGCTCTTTACTGCACCGTGCACTAAGCTTAGCTCAAAGAGTTTATTGTCTCAGGCTTTTTGTGTTGTTCTCCGCTAGAGAAGCAATGTGATTATTTCTATCCTATGTATAAAAAAAAAAGTCTGCTAAGCCTATGAAGAAAGAAATGACTTCCTCCCAGTGTTGGCAGCTTTGCCCCCTTCACATCTTCCTTTAGGCATCACAGTTGCAGTAGAGGCCCACGCAGGCTGAGCAGGCTGTCACTCTGAGACTGTGGGCTCAGCTCAAGGTGCACATGCTAGGCCTTACTTCACAGCAGGCTGACATAGAAAGGAAGCCCCGGGCTGAGGGCAGGTCAGGCAGTGCTCGCTGCTTCTCTCTTTTTTATTAAGCCCTTTTTCTGTCTTCATACATCTTCTCCTTCTGTACTCAAGGCAGCAAGTGAGTGTATCATTTATCGGCTAATAAGTCGCCTGACAAGATAGCCACTGTGTACCTAATTGTTCACTTTATTTATGTATTATTGATGAGTCCACACTTGAACTCTGCTTCCCTTGGAGGCTGCTTGATAAATCTCTTGGCTAATCCTAAAATGCTGAATTACCTGCTGGAGCAGAATGCAGGGCATTGCCTTCACTTTGTATTCCTATAGGCCCTGCCTATACATGTCAATACCTGTGTTTAACAATAACAAGAAAGTTAAATAAATTAGGGAATTTTTTTAAAAATCTGCTATTAAACAAAGGAAAGAAATAACATAAGATATAATGAAACCTGTTCTTTGAGCTTTCCAAAGGGAAGGTATGAACACATTCATCAAATCATTCTCTGACTCTTGAGGCTTACCCGACCTTCATTGCTCCAAGTTATTTTGAGCTGCGTGAACTAAATGCCAGGCAATAATCTCGCTTGCTTCACCGTGGTTTCAGTTGCAGCCAGTGGAACTGCGTAGCTGTGAATGAGAGTGAGGATTGGAAACCTATAAGCGATTTCTGAACCCTTGGGTACTAGCCACCATGGCTGGGACCCCAGAGCCCAGCTCTGAAGACCAGTGGGAGTCCCCTGCTCTTTCCTGTCCTCTGATTAGCAGAACTGCTTCCTCTGCGTGTGCTCAGTCCTGTTTCTCCGTCAGTAAATTTAAGTGAGGACACTTAAGTGCTATGTTTAAGCCGCGTACTGATGTTTTTAAATGAGCTTATTGAAGGTCACTGAGACTAAGCCATACCATTTAATATTGTAAGGATTAGTATTTGAATAAGAATCAGAGCCCTTAAATTATAGATCAATATATGTGGGCGTTTTTTGTCCCTCACAAGATTGATAACTATTGGTGAATCAGTAGATGGCCCTTTGTGCTTGCGGCTTGCCCTGTACTCACCAGCGGAAGAAATGGAGGTTTTAAAAATGGAAGCGCTGCTTGCAGATGCAAAGCATGTTGGTTCTTGGTAAAGCGCAAAGAGTGGGGAACCATTCCAAAGGCGCTAGGACCCATTCACCAATTTGCAGAAAAACAGCAAGAAAGGTGTATGTTCATTTGATCTCTTAACTACACAACCAAATTTCTTAAAAATGTATCCCCATCCTGCCTTTTTGACATTTTGTTTATCATGGAGTTATTATTTGTCTTAAAACTTGTGGTAATGCATGCATCACGTGACCTTTATCCTCTTGATCACTTTTAGATATACATTCACATGATTGTCCAGATAATCTCCAGAACTGCTTTTTTTTATCTTCCTAAACCGAAACTCTGTACCCATTAAACATCTACTTCCCATTCTATTTTCTGTCACTGTGAGTTTGATTATTTTAGGTACCTTATCTAAGTGGTATCATACAGTATTTGTCTTTTTATTGGCTGGTGTATTTCACTTCATATTATGTCTCAAGGTTGATCCATGCTGTAGCAAGTGTCAGAATTTCCTTCCCTTTTTTAGGCTGAATAATATCCCATTGTATGTCTATACCACACTATTTACCTGTTCATCTCTGGATGATTCTAGGATTTGTTCCAGCTGCTGGCTATTGTGAATAATGCTTCTGTGAACGTGGCTATACAAATATCTATTTTAGTCCCTGCTTTCTGTCCTTTGGGTAGATACCTAAAAGTCGGATTGCCTGGGCATATGGTAATTCTATGTTTAATTTTTTGAGGAACGGCCCTGTTGTTTTCCAGGGCAGCTGCACCATTTTACATTTCCACCAGGAGTGTGCAAGGGTTCTAATCTCTCCACATCCTTGCAACACTTGTTATTTTCTGTCTTGGCTTGGTTGGTGTAGTATAATAGGCTCCTAATGGCTGTGAAGTGATATCTCATTGTAGTTTTGATTTGCATTCCTCTGATTATTAGCAGGTTGAGCGTCTTTTCATGTGCTTACTGGTCATTAGTATATCTTTTTTGGGGGAAATATCTACTCAAATTCTTTGCCCATTCTTTTAATAAGGTTGTTTGTGTTTTGTTGTTGAGTGTAAGAGTTATTTACATATTCTAAATATTAATCCCTTATCAGATATATGAGTTACAAATACTTTCTTCCATTTGGTGGGTCAACTTTTCACCCTGGTTTGATACTATAATGTACAGAAGTTTTCCATTTTTATGTAGTCCAATTTATCTATTTTTTGTTGTTGCCTGTGGTTTTGGTGTCATACCCAAGAAATCTTTGCCAAATCCAGTATCGTGAAGCTGATCCCCATAATCATGGTTTGAGCATTATTTAAAAAAATTGTATTGCACTAAACTATCATTTACCTCAACTACTCAGTTCTTTAGCACTCCCTTGGGTTTTTCTCATGAGACAAACTGGTCTCACCCTAGTAACAGCCCTAAATTTTAGGGACACTGTGCAATGAACCAAGTTACTCATCCCTAGGGAAGGGAATGTTTCAAGTGATGGACCAAATTGCTTCCATGTGCAGCTTGCCAACAGATCCAAATGGAGAATTTTTAAAATAAATTCACTGCATCTAATATTTAATGTAGCACTGGGTTTATTCAGCACTGCTTACAGATGTGCAACTATGGGAGAAAATGGAGCTTATTCTTTCACTGATGAATAAACTCAAAAGCATACATTGAAAAAGAAGGGGCCCTGAGAAAAATATCACCAAAGTGGATTTAGCTTTTTGAGGTGGATTGCCTATTTTATTCATTCGACATTTATTTTTATGACCTTCTACGTCTTTTTAGTGATTGACTTTAGCAGCCATCTTTGATGTCTATAGAACTAGTAATGCAATGATTTCACTTTTACACATGAAGAACTTGAGGCTTAGAAACTTTGCCTACTTATTCAAAGTTTTATGGCATTAAAGAGGTAAAAAATAGACGTGAGCCTCAAACCTTTCACTCTCTCTGTGCCAGTGATTCTCAAAGTGTTGTTCTTGGACCAGCAGTATCACTTCACCTGAGAACTTGTTAGACATGCAAATTCTCAGGCCCCTCTCCTGACCTCCTGACTCAGAACCTTGAAGGGTGGTCCAGTAGTCTGTGTATTAACAAATCCCATAGGGCATTCTGCTCTTGCTATGTATAGGGACCACCACTCTACACAGTGTGTACACAGGCACTGACCTAGACACGAGTCTACAATCTCTGCTCTCAGTGAGTTTCCAGGCTAGCAGATAACGTGAGACACAAGCACACTTGTTTCAGGTAGACTGTGATATCATTGTAACAGAAAAACTAATGGAGAGTTTTCAGCTTTGGTTTGAAGACCAGGAAAGACTGTAACGAATGATGGTTGAATGTGGATATTTGGAGCTGAAGTATGACATTCCTAACAGGAATCACATAAATAAATACAGCTACAGGGAGATGGTGAGCTCAGGGGGTATGAGGAACAGCTCAGGTTGGCAGTGGTTCTAGCTTCACAGCTTAAAACAGATGACAGGGAGCTTTGGCTATCAGAATAAAAAGACTTTGTTTTATTCAATTGCCGGTGAGATGCCAGGGCATGTTTTGAGCAGTCGAGAGCCACGTTCAAAGCTGTAATTTATAAAATTATTCTCAAAATCATACTGGTTGGACTTCATTAAGAGAAGGCTGATTGACAGAAGGCCAGTTAGAAAAGTGTGGAACAGTCTGGACAACAGGTGACAGGCATACAGATTAGAAGTTAAATGGTGGGAATGGGTATTTCAGATCTTTAACCTGCAGGATTTGGCATGCCAGGGATAGAGAACTATCCAAAAATAACTAAGTTATGTAACTTGGTGACTAAGGACCCTAAGATATGTCATGCATGAAAATAGAGGAACAGTTTTAGAAGGAGGAAGAGTTGAGGCTTGAACACACTCATTCAGGGTTATGACAGATTTCTCTGTTGCAGAAGGCCAGCAGGGAGTAAAACTGGAAAGATGGATGTAGGCACAGGGATCATTCGTGAAAAGATATTTGAGAATCAGTGGATTCTCTATAGAAGTGAGCTCGTTCCAGAGAAGGGGGTTTGGGGAGCCATTCTCTTTGGTGGCACTCAAGGTCAGGAAAGGGAGTGGGGTCAGAGAAGAGGCTTTGGGGGGGAGGTATCAGTGGGAAAATCCAGGACTGAGAGATCCAAGAAACAAGGACTGGTTGTCAGTGCGGAATGAGGAGAGAGACTGAGAAACAAAGTATAAAGGGTGAAGATGCCAGCACAAGACTTCAGGGGTCCAGAGACAAGTGAGTAGGTGGTTGGAAAAGGCATGCAGCACTCATACCAAGTTACTTTGAAAAGGTGTGCATTCATGAAAAGGAGAGATGCAAATTAGGAACTTGAGAGAGGGGTTGAATATAGGGAAGAATCATTGGTTGCTTGTTTGGCTTTCACTTTGTTTTGTAGGAATGAAGAAGCATCTGAGCCTTTTTGTAGGCAGAAGACGAGAAATAACTGTTTGGATAAATTGCCAGAGGAGGATAGATATAACAGAGTGCAAGAGGATGGTGCTTCTTGAGAAGGGAGAGAAATATACCTCTGAAACCAAAAGGAAAGAATAAAGTAAAAAAATTGGTTTCAAGCACAAGTTTGGAGATAGGGAGGAGGAGGATTAAGGCAGCTTAGTTAGGTAGATTTTTCTGTACAGGAAGAGGATTGTGGGGGAGAGGTCAGTAGGAATTGGATATTCGAGGATCAGGAAAAAGCTTGGAATCAGCAAGGTGGAGAAGGTGATGGAAACCCAAGAAGAGTTCTCACCTGCAGACATCTTTTCAGTTTTACTTCCTGCTGGCCGTCTTTACCAAAGAAACCTGTCAGAAGCCCAGACTGACTGTGTTCAAGGCTCAACTCTTCTTCCTTCTAAAAATGTTCCTCTATGTTTTATTAATGGCACATCTCAGGCTCCTGAGTCACTGAATCCCATAATTTAAACATCTTTTGGCTAGTTCTCTCTCCCTGGCATGCCTAACCCTGCCGATTATAGATCTGAAATGTGCATTCCTACTACTCCAGTGCTAAACTATGTCCTTATCACTTCTTTTCCGGACTATTGCCATACTCTTCTCACTGGTCTTCTATCGCCAGGCTTCTCTTAGTGTAATCCATCCAAGATAATTATGAAAATAATTTCTTAATTGCAATTTTGAATCTGGTTCACCCCTGACCAAGAAAGGCTGAGCTAATTAGTGCCGAGGTAAGATTGGGGAACATGATTGCATGGTACAGTTAATCAGTTCAACTTCATGATGATCTCTAACCGTATCATGTGGCTTTGAAGCAGGGACTAAGAAAGCAAGATAGTGAGATTTATTTCCCCAGGATTGGGGAAACATAAGACAAGTCGAGGAGGCAGGGGAGACAGAGATGTTAAACGAAATCAGGTAATAAAAAGACTTTCCTTGAAATGAGCAGCTCTGAAATCTAATCTGTACCTTCTTAGGGTCAATAGAACAAAGACCAGAGAGAGGTGGAGTTATTAAAGGTAATTGGGTGGTGTGCACACAATGCAGTACAGATCATGTATCAGGGAAATGCATATTTTAAACCTACATGATCTTATTAACCAATGTCACCCCCAATAAATTCAATAAAAATGAATGAGTAATAAAGGTAATTGGAAGAGCAGATAGAAGACTCAGAAGTTGAATAATGGAAGAAGTGGCAGGGTGGAAGTTCTGTAGCATAGAGGTGGCAGCATAATAAATGCTGAATGAATGAACCAATGAATGAATGAATGAAAATTTTATCATTGGTCAATGCAGTAACAGGAATGAGAAAGTGATGACTATTCATTTGTACTCAATTTTAAAGAACAGAGTTGCAGGAAATAGGACTGTAGGAATAGGCTCAAGACACATTTTAAACAGCAGAGCAATTCTTAGACTTCACTCCCAGAGCTGGACAGATTAGTAACAGCAACTTGTGGGCCCTGGGAGGGCAGCTCAGAAGAAGCTTAAAGGAGACAGCTATGGAGATACTCTATTCCTGTCTCAAGACAGTTCATACGATAGGATTGAGAAGAGGGGAGACTGGCTCTAGCTCCCTCACATCTTCTCTCTCCCTTCCTCCATGCTTCTCATTTCTTTTCTTTAAAAAAACATATTTTATTGATTTTTTTACAGAGAGGAAGGGAGAGGGATAGAGAGTTAGAAACATCAATGAGAGAGAAACATCGATCAGCTGCCTCCTGAATACTTCCTATTGGGGATGTGCCCACAACCAAGGTACATGCCCTCTGGAGCCTAATGCTTTTGAGTCAACAAAGGTAGACAATCTTTTTTTTATTTTATTAAAGCATTATTAAGGTGTCATTTACTTACCATGAAAAACCCCATGTGCTAACTGGGCAAGTAATTGATTTTTATTAAACTTACAGTTGTACAATCATCCACAAAATCCAGTTTTATGATATTTCTTTAGCATTCCTAAGAGATTCATCATGGGTTTGACCAATCTTGATGAGAGTTTAATATAAGGGTAATAGCTATCTTTATTCAGTGCTTACTGTTTTAGCAGTTTATAGATACAGACTCAATCTTCACAATGACCCATGAGATAGGCACTATTGTTTTCCATTTTACAGATAGAAAAACTGAGACATTTGTCACTTATAGTAAGAAGCAGAGCCAGCGTTTGAATTCAAGCATGCTGGCTCCAATGCTGTTGATCTTAGCCATCATGCCATATTGCTTTTTAATATATACTGGTCATTTGAGAAGCAGGACAAAAATAGCAATAACTATCTATGTTCTTTCTCTGTTTCACTTTATATCATCAACATGGAGTGAGAAGTACAGCTTTAGTGCAAAAATATCCATACATTTACATACATTTCCCTTAAGTGGCTGATACTGGAAATACTGAAAAAATTATGAATAATTTTATATGGAAGAGAATGAAGTTGGAGTCTTGGCAGTTATCTGGTTCACAAATTAGATCATTGGGACAAAGAAATTCTATCTGGTGGTTTGAAATAATCTGGTATGTCTATCCACATTCATCAAATTAATAGGATAATTGCCCATTCTCTACTTCACTTTGCATCAACATAGCCTGAAACACAAATGGAAGTTTTTGCCCAAATGATGTAAATGTAGTCACTTGCAAATATCCCTGGTCACTAACCTAGAAAGACTGTTGGGGACAGTTGGAAGTGTTCCCAGAAATTCAGGTTCAGTACAGACCAGCACAAAAAGGATAGTTGTGGGACTGCCTCTTTATGAAATCAACTACTGACATTTTAATTCATGTAAAATTCTGTATCTACTTACAGATATTTCTGGAAAGATATCATGTCAAATGAGCAGAGCGTTAAATAGGCATATCATTTCCCATAACCCTTCCCTCATGTTAATTTAAGAAAAATCCAATTAATAGTGTGGTGAGGACTACAAGTAGGAGATGAACCAGAGGCTTTATTTTTAGCAACCGCACTTTTTGGAGGTAGATGGAGGTAGATGGGAGAGGCAGTACTGGCTGAAAGGGATATTCTTAACTTTAATGGTATAGACGAAGTAGGTTTTTTTAAAAAGCCATCGAGGTAGCTCTTTTTCTGTGTAATTCTGTTGTGGTGGATGAAATACCCAGAATGGATGCTAATGTAAACTATGGGCTTTGGGTGATGATGACCTGTCAGTGTAGATTCATGGATTGTAACAAATGCCCCACTGTGATGTAACGTGTCAGTAATGGGGAGATTGTGCACATGTAGGGACAGGGGTGTATGAGAACTCTCTCAGGATGTGGCACTCAGTTTTGGTGTGAACTTAAAAGTGCTCAAAAAAAAAACCCCACCCCACCAAAGCTTATTTATATATTTTTTTAAAAATCTAAGAAATATGATCTTTTAAAAAACAAATCTATTAATCTATATTTTTCTATGTAGGAATGAATAGTGTTTATATACTTATACACTGTAGGCAGTTCATTTCCTGTGAGATCGTCAGAGGACTTTGTGTGCATATTCCTTGCCTTAGGCATTGAAGTCACTTAACCAGTGTGAGAGGTGGCCTCAGCAGCACAGAGGGTGTCTGCCATTGCAACGTGTGGAGGGGAACCCAGACCAACTTCTCCCAACTTCTCCCAGAGTTCTGCCTTATGTAGATTTTCCTCTCCCAACACTTCTAATTTTCTGATTCCACTCAGACTAAAGAGGCCCTAGCCCCCCTCTTTCACCTCCAGTTACCCATGGGGAATATCATTTACTTTGTGAATTGCCTGGGGCCATCTCGAATCCTATGCAGACTTCCTATAGCTGCTCTATACACTCCTGAGAAACTTCTCTTACTGTCCAACCACCACATTCAAAGTGAAGGAAATTCATAACATTATTAACCTTTTAAGTGACAATTGGGGAGATTAAAAATGCTGCCTAAAAACGGAATGCATTCCAAATTATTTATTAATTAATTTTAAATTAGTAGCTCTTACTCTTTGTGAAGATAACCTGGAGAGATGACTTTATACTATCTTAAAATATAACAATATTTTGGAGATACGTATAGGTTTGGTAAATAGTGTTACCCCTTCTCCCAAGCCTTATACATATGTATTACATATCACTTTCTCAAAGAACAATATATATGCCTGTTTGATATCCAGGAAAACTGCTCAAAAAATAATGAAATACTATGAGTTAGATATATAACTGCTTTTTGTTGCTATAAAGAATTGTCATTTTTAGACAGATAACATCAAGTGGAAATATTCACTGCATGAAAAACAAGGATGAGTTTCCATTTGTAAAATTATACTGCCATCTACTCAGAATACTAATGGTTCTAATGAAGATGCAGCATCTTACAAACAAATAATTAGTTTTGCACACGAAAGGATAAGTAGAATCCTAATTAACAAATTGCTAATTTTCCTTACAGCATTTAGGTGTTAACAGTGACAAGTGGCAGGTTTTATGTGTGTAGTTTGAAGAATTTATTTTGTTGTTCTGTGGTTACCCAAAGTAATTGTAACTCCAAAGTTTATGTAATACAGCATATGTTTATTTTGATTAGTGGAGTTTAAGCATGGGATGATGAGGGCTCTTCACTTCTTGTTTTGAACATCAGACCTGAAGCACCTGTGCTATTGGTCCTATAAGAGTTGGGCAATTACATTGCCTTGTGCAAACTACTTAGGCCATATCTAAATGTTTTGTAAATAGAACTATTAATTGATTTTTAAGTTTGAGCTACTCTTATTACCCAAGTGAATCATTTCATAGTGTATTTGATCTCTCAGCCCACAGTTTGTCATAAGAATGACCGAAGTATCACACTGAATCAGCGCCATAGGCCAGGGTTTCTCAAGGGCAGCACTGTTGACATTGGTGCTGACTGATTGTTTTGTGGGGCTGTCTCTATACTTGGTAGGATGTACAGGAGCATCTCTAGATACAAGTAGCACCCCTCAGTGGTGACAATCAAAAGGCAGAGGGAGAAGAATTGCCCTAAGTTGAAAACCACAGAAGATGTAGACTGTATTATATAACCATCATGACATCACTAAGTAGAATGAACGAAGCTATGTTCAAGCAATTGAAAAAACAAAATCCAAATGAAAGGTTGAATCCAAAAAGATCGAAGGGAATGCTGATAACCATCTGAATAGTAGAACTGTTTAAACTACATGGTCAATATAGTTGGCATTACAGAAACCCTTCACTGAGTTGGCCTCTTACCTTAAAGAATGTTTGACTGGAAACAATCTCCAATGACTGCTTAGGGATAAAACAGAAAGAGAATTAGGGAGAAAATGGCAGATGCTGGAAGTTTCACTGGCTTCCCTACAAATGCATATCCACAACCCCTTCCTCTTCAACAATCCAATGGTGTGAAAATGTAGTTTTAAATGTACAGTTTACAATCTCCATAGAGGTTACAATATACAGGTTTTGAGAAAATACATTAACTTTTGGAACCACAAATACAAATGGATTACAACAAAGGCAGTTGTACTGCCTGAAAATGTAAGTAATGTGGATTTTAAATATTAGAGGTCAGCTATTTTATTGTCATGTGTCTAAAGAGCTTTGTTGCCTAAATGATACAGAATGGGGAATAGGCACTATACTAGTAATATCACTTTCTGAGGGAAGTCCGTTAGCCCTGAAGAAAAGCCAGCATTGTGCTGCTTTTCAAATAAAAATCCATCTGAGATCATTTAATATTGCTCTAGTGTTTAGTTTCTATCCGATTCTAACTTCCACACATGTTTAAATTCTTCATTTCAACTTTAATGTCTCAAGTAACATTGAGGTATTTCTTAGAGATAAGACTCATTGGATATATTTAAAATATGTATGTTCTGCTCAGAACTATTCAGAAGGCATTTCAACCAAAAAAACCTGAAACCACTTAATCTAACATTAATATTAATTTACTTAATGGTTATAGACTATATTATGCCAGAATTTTTTCATAGCAAATATGAAATGTGCAAAAGATATTCATAATGTAATGTTTCTTGCAGAAGGTGAAATGATAGGGTACAGTGTAGTAGGGATCACATCATTTCTTTGATGTGAGCATTACAAGGACCATTAACTGATTACTGAAACAGGGTAAGTCTCTATGGTTAGCTAAGATTATGCAGTTGTTGAACTAGAATAATAATTATTATGTAGTACCATAAAATGTAATGATTAATTGTTATCTTATGGATAGCTTAATGCATAAAGCTTAAAGGTATGGCAATAAAATGTCATGGAAGACCTATACCATCCTATATTATACTGCTATATATTTAAGTATAACATTGCATTTTTTTATGCTAAAATTGTCTGAAATCTTCATTTTATGGTAATAAATTTGCCTGAAGCAATTTTAGTGAATATCATATGCTGTAGTGTACATGGCTGGGTAATATTTTATCTATGGTTTAAGAGAAGAGTTCAATAGTATTTTGCATTTTCAGACAACTTTCCTGCACTTCTGTTTGGCAGTTTTTAAGACTGTACTATAATAGCTGTTCCCCTATATGATCTAAAATAATTTAAATATTAGCCAAATAAAAAGTGTATCAGGAGAAAAATATTTTGTACACACACATAGTAAATAAATATGTACATAGTTAAAGGACAGGTGTGTACACATTTACATGCACATACATACGCGCATGATGCTCTACAAACTTTTCATTTACTTAGTCATTATACTACTACTAGAGGCGCAGTGCACGAAATTTGTGCATGGGTAGGGTCCCTAGCGGCTGTTGGCTACCAGTTGGGGTTTCCCTTCCCCTGCTGCAGGCTGCTGCTGAAGCCTGCCTTCATTCCATGCTGCCCCTTGGTGGTTAGCACACGTCTAACTCCTGTTTGGTCAAACTCCCACCCGTAGGGACAATTTACATATTAGCCTTTTATTATATAGGATTTTCTTTTATGCACTCCATTGCTTTTCACATATCTAATATATAAAGTAGGACCCTGCATTTACATATGTAGCGATAAAAAATAAGGTCTGTGTATCGTTTTCCATATTAAAGACTTTTTCTCAGGCTAATTTAGGGCACTTTGAGACTGATTCTTTCCACCACTTTCTGCCCATTGTTCTTTCCAATTAATAATGGAAACATTCAAATAAACTTGCCATGAGGGGAAGTACCACAGTTTTCAGAATGTAGCACAGGGTTTATGTGTTTAGCGCTTTACAATCTATAAATTCTTTTGCATGTCTCATTTGAATCTGGAATAACTGTATTTAGAAAGTATAATTCTTTTTTTAAAATCCTCACCCAATGATATCTTTTTCCATTGATTTTTAGAGAAAGTGGAAGGGAGGGAGGGAGGGAGGGAGGGGG